>CM030838.1:17357052-17364552 GCA_018105865.1 Metaphire vulgaris | reverse complement strand
ATCGCACGATAATCCACTCCCGGCGATAGTCAATCGGCCTGTTTTGGAGTCCACTCTGAACGCTCCCTCGACTGATCCAACGGCCGCGACTGCGTCCAGACTGTACGACCATTGCGTGTTGTCCTCGGACGCTTGGAAGTTGAACAACGTTGTGGGGCCTTCTGTCGCCGGTAGCAAGTCTGATGTGATCTTAAGCGCAGCGCAGGGCGAAGGACATGAATTTAGTAAAGCCAAAAGACTGAAAACTACGGAGGAAAATCTCGCATCCTGTAAATGATTTCTGAAACAATAAAAAGAAGCTTAGGTTTATAGCAATATTTTTCAGCAGATTTCAGAATTTAGATAACTTTGTATCTAGATGTATGATGTCAGCTCATATTGTATGTTTTATTAGTTAAGTATTAGTAGCAAGTTAGTTATTAACTCTTTGTAATTATTCCAGCTGTATCTTATGATATATATATATATATATATATATATATATATATAATAAAATTTTAGTAATTGTATCTTGTTAAATGTCAAATATTATATGTGACGATGAGAAAAAATGATGTATGGCGAAAAAAAGAGCCACATGCTATATTTGAATATAAGACCCAACTTTCTAAACTTGAGAACTATAGGCCGACAGTTGATATGATGCGCGATATAAAGAATTCAAAAACTGTGCGACTGGTTTGCTTACATTTGTCTCCTCATCATGTCGAACTCCGTTCTCCCGAGACCTGAACTTCTTAAAGTTAGTTCAAAATATTCCACAGACAGACAGACGCATCAACTCAAGTTCCAATTGAAATAGTTCTTCCAAAATGAGGATTCGTTCGACCAGTTATTGTTGTCAACCCGCACTCCATAGAGGGAATAAAACGCCTAAGTTACAGCAAGCAACATTCGGCCACTGAGCCATGCAGGAAAACTAACGAAAATTTATGCCCACACCTCCGCCGTCTCTCTCTCTCTCTCTCTCTCTCTCTCTCTCTCTCTATATATATATATATATATATATATATATATATATATATATATATATATATATATATATATATATACATACATAAATTAGGCGAATGAAAGGAGAGTTTGATTGACAAGCGCAACTGCCGTCCGCAGCAGCAGCAGCAGCAGAAGAAGCAGCTGCCGATAGCTGCTTTGACTGACGGCGTCTAGCGAGGCATAAATATCTGCGGCGGAAGTCGCTTTATTCTTTTCCGCTCCTCGTCCTCCTCCTCCTCCTCTTCCTCCTCCTCCTCTTCCTCGTCCTCCTCCAGACGCTCTTTCTTGTTACAGTGGATCCGATAACTACGATAGACAAACGCAAATAATGATCGTCGAATATATCGGGTTTGTTCTTCGTGTCCCTTTGACCAAAGTTGATACCGACCAAAAACGGCACAAGAATCGAAGCTATGAAAGTCTATGACCACAATGTCATCGTCATCGTCGTTCTACTACTACCACTACTATACTACTACTACTACTACTACTACTACTACTACTACTACTACTACTACTACTACTACTACCTCTGCCGCTGCTACTGCTGCTTTTACTACTACAGTGTACTCAATGTTCAAGAATTCATTGAGTCCGGTTTTAAAATTCGGTAAAATTCAGTAGAATCCAGTAACTTTTTGTACAACTGTTTTGGCCACACTGCGATGTGCGTAGCTGCATATGTTAATTAATAATTTGATTTAATTTTCGTTTTCAATCAATAAAATCTCGATGACGTCGTTTAGAACTTTAGACGAATGAAAGAATCTGTTTAATAATCATTGCAGTTTTTTGCGTTCAATAGCAACAAAGAAGACTTTACTGCAGTTAGGCCTCACTGTGGGGCGTCTTTAAGGAAGAACTCAGTGAATGAGTTAATCCTGGAAGAAGCTGGATCTGCACACCATCACAATTGCTCCACCTAGCGAATGACAAGGTAAACACCATCACCGATGCATTATACATGTATTTTAACCTTCAAGTGTTGACTACTGTCCATCGGCGCCAAGAGAAAGTTTTTCCAGGGGCAAAACACAATGGCTAAGATTGCGTCACAGAAATTTTTCCGGGAAGGGGGGCGGGTGTAAACACAATGATCACGGTTAACATTTTAGGAAAGTTTCAAGCTGCAAAGTGAAAATATGACACTTGCATTTTCCAGGAGGCAAGTGCCCCCTCTTGCACTAAAGTGCGGGCGCCCACACTGCTGTCTATAACTTGAACAAACGATTGTCACATGTTTTCAACTAATTACATACCTTATAACCTAATATTTATAATATTAAGATTCTTGCTCTGTTTGTCCAGTTTGTCTGTTACCTTCGAGCGTTCTGATTGGTTGACTATTAGTAGAAGGTTTAGACCGTTTAGTCCTTACGTCGCGATGCGTTCGTGGGCGAGCGTTGACTATTGGTAGACCGTTTAGTCCTTAATTTAGTCCTTACGTCGCGATGCGTTGGAGGGCGATGTTCGAAGACGACGTTGCTATTGGTAACAATTGTTCGTAGAACCGGTTTAGTCGAGTCATTGCAGCGTCAGAGGGCTGGGCGTGCGACGACGTTGCTATTGGTAGCAATTGTTCGCAGCCTGAGGTAGTTGCAAGGTACATTTTAACGTACACAAAAAATACGTGTACAGCGTCACAAATGGTCACAGTTGCGTGATTTTAACGTACATAGGCCTAATTATTACGTGGCGCAGAGCTTGGCTAGGTGGCGATCATTGAAATGTTGTTCAGCATGAATTCAATGATTGGGTATTAGGTATAGGTATTGGATTAGTATTATCCTGCACTGCGAGCGAAGCGAGCATCTTTCTAGTTATAATCTTACAATTTTATAATTTAGGCCATATAATAATATTATAACCATATGTTAGAACCATGGTTATTAATTTTCTAGAATTATCAATGTGGTGTATGTCGGTAAATTCTGGGGGTCTTCTGCTAAAAAGTCTGACAAGCAGAAAAGGGTCATCCCATAGCATAGATCGGGGGCGGGGTGTCGGTCTCAAAGGGGGCGGGGTGTTGGGCGTGTAAAAATATTCCTGATTATAGCCTTGTTAATCTTATAACCTGAAAGGGCATTAAAGCCATCT
This sequence comes from Metaphire vulgaris, assembly GCA_018105865.1. Lineage (NCBI taxonomy): Eukaryota > Metazoa > Annelida > Clitellata > Crassiclitellata > Megascolecidae > Metaphire > Metaphire vulgaris. Next base: position 17,361,459 of record CM030838.1, on the reverse strand, counting down.
GCATTGCCCTATTGTCGGGCAGGTTGAACTTCAAGTATCTTTGGAGATGCTCTGGTCAGTTGGAAAAGATTCAATTTATCAAACTTCGTTCGCCGGTTTTCAGAATAATAGTTCTCAGCTTTGAACCCTGAACCCGTTCTAATTTGTTCATTTCTCGAGAAGGAACACTTTACTTCGATGCGTGAACTAGTTCGTCTATATATACCGTTCGTTTAGAATGATTTTCACTCGCACGCACCGACCGACCGACCGACCGACCGACGGACGGCAGCTACTAAACGTCATCAACTATGATGACGACACCGATCGATGACGTCATGACGATGACGCGTCGAAAGATGACGACCCTTGACGCGCGTCCGGTCCAGACGCAGACGCGTCGTCATGGTTACGCTGCAGACGACGGGGCCCTGCTGGTCGGTCGGTCGGTCGGTCGGGCACCCACCTGTCGTCCTTCCCAAACGACATCTCGAGTTCCAGTCGCTAATAGAATAGTCCTGTAGTAGTAGTGGCGGGCGACGAGCAAAGACCGCGTAGCCGGCGACCGAAATGCACTTAAGGGTTACTGCGCTAAGCCATCGTATATATATATATATATATATATATATATATATATATATATATATATATATACAGGAATCTCTCTCCCCGTGTTCGTCTTTGTTTCTCTTTTGATCTCTATATGTCGGTCTCTCTCTCTCTCTCTCTCTCTCTCTCTCTCTCTCTCTCTCTCTCTCTCTCTCTCTCTCTCTTCGCTCGCTCGCTCTCCTGCCATCTTTCCATGTATTTTTCTTCTTAGATTTTCTGCAGGCGTAGTATATGACAATACCAACCGTGTTTAACCCATTAACTGGGAATCCCGGATATACCCGTCCATTTTACATTGAGTTACAGTTAAATACACGGTTAAGGGGTTGATATTGCGCATGTACTCGCACATGTAAACGCGCTGAGACGGTTTGGACGACATTCGCCATCCGGGGCTCTCAGGAGAGTGTCACGTGAGTGTCACGTGACGTCATATATCAACAAACGCTAAGATCGAACGACGATTTCTAATAGTACACTGTGGGGGTCGGGTGGGGGGTGGGCGAAGAACCTGAGATGAGGCTATCTGAAGAAAAAAATCTCTTTATAATGATCGCTATAGACATTTGTCAGCAAAAATACAAAAGCTTCTTTATCCCCGATTCATCATAAAGGGCCATAATACTTTGACGGCCATTCTGTATACTTGAGTTGAAGATGTACTATAAGATGCAGACTTAATATATAATAGAATAAAACGAGGGTTTAAAGAAATTAAAGCTAAACGAAAGAACTTGCCCTAATTCTGTGGAGTTGCGGTGGCATAATGGTAACAATTTTCCCGAATTTTTCTTGACTTTTACCGAAAAATAGGTTGACGAGCGAAAAAATGTCACCCGCGGTTTTCCTTTCAGTTTACTGACTTTTACCCAAAAATAGTTTGACGAGCAAAAAGAGTCCGGTGGGCGGGATGCATCCCCGCTCGCATTGGCGTCGCCAGGAATTTTTGGTTGGTTGGGGGGGGGGAAGGGGCTAGCGTGTCAGATTCCTTACCCACCCCTCACCCTCTCCACAGAAAACTTTCTCACCGGATTTGCGCGAATATGGTAGGTGATCTGGGGTAGGTTGGGGAGGGGGGTGGCAGTTGCCCTCATTTCCTCACCCCCCGTGGCGACGCTAATGGCCATTTGAAACGACACTATACAAAGTCTTTCAGAAATCTATTCTCTGTCAAATGTCTAAAAAATCAATCGAGAGATAGAATGGCGCTTAAGAAAGTTAAGAGAGCTTGTTTCAAACCAAAAATATTATGAAATTGATACCCTGTTTTAAATTGGACAATGCAAGGACTAGCCCTACAGCAGGCTATAGATATGCAAAAATTCAGAAGAGTGATGAAACGAATTAAAACCACGTATTCCTGTGTCCCCATCTTTGCTGTGTCAAACCGTACTAGAATTGTCAATATATTCTGTCTCAATTATTTTCTAGAGCTTTCGAAATGCCACGAAAACTAATGAGCCATTTGCAGTGGCGTCGCCAGGAATTTTTGGTTGGAGGGGGACAAAAGGGGCTAGCGTGTCAGATTCCTTACCCACCCCTCACCCCCCCCCCCCCTGCACAGAAAACTTCCTCACCGGATTTGCGCGAATCTGGTAGGTGGTCTGGGGCAGGTTGTGATGGGGGGGAAGGCAGTTGCCCCCATTTGCACCCCCGTAGCGACGCTAATGCCCGCTCGTCCCCCACGTGGAACCCGCCACTGATAGAGACACAGTTACACATCTATATGCAAGACAATGCGATCAATCTAGACAGTTTGCAATGCACGTAGATTGAGAACCGTTCTATAAGTGGATCAAAACAGAAACCCACTGTATTTCAGGCTCCAACTTAGAGGTCCTTGCAGCGATAGACAGAAGCAGATTAGTAGAGGAACACACACACACCAGCACACGTACACGCAGACGCCGCTAGAAAATCAGGGGGCGAGGAAGGGGAGATTATTATTATGGGACTGTTGGCGTTCCATGCTTCGCATTTTCGCTGATTTAAATTACAGATGGGCGTAAACGCCTCGAAATTATTAGGGGGGATTATTACCTCTTCTTCCATGCCACGACATGGTAAAATGCGCGTGCTCCATCTTTCCAGCCGCGCAACTAATGAATCGACAAGGGTCGTCGTCATCATCATCATCATCATCATCATCATCATCATCATCATCATAGTCGTCATTATCACCATCGTCGTCGTCATCATCATCGTCGTCGTCATTGGCCGCTTCTGTCTTCTTTGTCACCTGCCTTTGTATTCGTCATGATCATCGTCATTGCCTTCCTCACTGATCGATTCGGCAAAAGAAAAGAGACAGACAGACAGACAGACAGATCAGACCCGACATACAGACAGAGGTAAAAATAGACAATAGTAGAGACTATATTGATATGTCCATAAGCCAGAATGAGAGCAGCAAATTCTAATAACATAATGATGATGATGATGATGATGATATTATTATTATTATTATTATTATTATTATTATTATTATTATTATTATTATTATTATTATTATTATCATCATCATCATCATCATTATTATCATTATTATCATTATTATTATTATTATCATCCAGGACGATTTATATAGAGCTGTAACATATATAGTTAAAACCAAAATCAAAAGCGCTTTGACAGCGCTGACATGTAAACGAAGGTCGGAAGGCAGCGATAATTAATAACTAATTAATAATACTATCGATATTAATATTAATAGCTAGCTGACTGACTAACTGACTGACTGACTGACTGACTGACTGACTGACTGACTGACTGACCCAATGAATGAATGACGTGATCTCAGAGACGATGTACTATCTAATCTTAAAGTTGCTGAGAACTCTACAATGCAAACGACGTATAGGCCTATAATAGCAAAACTACTTAATTACATGTACAATTGCTATTACATAGCATAAATAGTTATAAAATAGAGTTTCATATAGAGTATAGACAAATGTGCTGACAAAACCGGGCAAGACAAGACGACACAGTTACATGCGAGACACATTGAGCCTCCCGAAATGGTCTTTATCAAGACGGTAATCTTTGTCGAGACGACGGTCAAATGCTCCGAGGACAAAATACTGAACGGGGCGGTAACACCCACCACACCCCGGCAAGAAAGCATATTTTGACGTTGACCAAAAACATCGAATACTTTAAGAATCGTCACAGTAGCCTACATTTGATGATTGGACAATCGTATAAAGACAGTCAACAATCAGACTATGCACGTAATTAATGGGATAGATTGTCCTTCCAAATAAAAAAAATGACATTGTTGGTAAAAATATTACAACAGCGCTGTATAAATAGAGAGGCATTTGTCCTGGCGCCCAACGATCAAGACAAAAGTATCGACCGTTAATACTGACACACACAAGCACAAGCACATACAGTATGTGAATGGAGAGAATTCAGCCAACCGGAACCGCTATACCTAATTAGCGCAATCATGTGGAACGATGTCTTTCTCCCGCAAAAATCGTTCCAAGTAGTCTATGGATGCGAATTTGTTCTATAGGATCTATGGAATCACGTGGTTCCTAGAAGTTACGGAGGTCAAGGTCACATCTTCCTTTTTTTGGAAAAAGCTTCCTGCGTGGATCCTGGAACTTGTCAAAGCTCAGGAACTTTCTGGTCACGAAGCAATCACGTCGAACATCTGGCGATTATGATGCTCGAACGCGGGTCGGTCGGTCGTCGACACGTCTGCTCCAATTGCCCGGTGACAGGTACGTCAATCCATCCTCGACCCCGTCACGCTCTGTCAGGCGGCGATTGTCAGCAGTTTACACACGCAGGGATGACGCGGTCGAC
>CM030838.1:17344552-17352052 GCA_018105865.1 Metaphire vulgaris | reverse complement strand
CGATCTCCGACCACCAACGATGGACTCGCTAACGGCAAAGCAGCTCACCCCCACCATCATAACCACCCCCACCATCCCCACCACCACCACCACCACCATCACCACCACGTGGACGCGGAGGAGATCAACACCAGGGACCTGGCGCAGAAGGTCAGCAGCGAGCTGAAGAGGTACAGCATTCCGCAGGCGGTCTTCGCGTCCCGGATCCTGTGCCGCAGCCAGGGAACGCTCAGCGACCTCCTGCGCAATCCGAAGCCCTGGAGCAAGCTGAAGTCCGGACGGGAGACGTTCCGCCGGATGTGGAAGTGGCTCCAGGAACCGGAATTCCAGCGCATGTCGGCGTTACGCCTGGCAGGTAGGCTACCGGGTACGGTCCTCGAAATTATTGCTCTTCGATTTCCACTCTTTAGAACGTTGTTATTCTCTTGAAAATCTCTTACATTCCAAGCATTGTGGGCTTATTTTGTGGCAGAGATATTTCTATAGAACAGAAGAGGTTGACAGCAGTGGCGGCTCCAGGATTTGGCAAGTGGGGGGGGGCGTTGGGGTGGTCAACTTCTGATCATGGGAAGGCCAACCATTTGTTGTTAGGTATGTAGCATTAAGTATAGGGTCCCAACAGGGAGGGCCACCAGGGGGCCAGGCACTCAATAAGGGGGCACGGGCCCCCCGGTGGAGCCGCCACTGGTTGACAGCATTTCCTATTCTGTTCGCTGAAAAGCACAAATATCGGAGACAACCATGTTTTTTAAAAATGATTTAAATTAAATTAAAATTAGCTAAACTAAAAGCCATAAGCTCACAAGGAATCCATATCACGTGACAGGGTCGTAAATTCGTAAACAAATTCCAGTTAATTTCTGTAAAATTGTTCGCTTCATAATTTCGCACAGACAACGTCGTTGTCGAACGATTGGGCGCTATAGAAGCGGAAAAAACAATCGTCTAGAATGCGCCATTATAACGGGCGCTGTTCCTCTCCTTTAGACCCAGAATACCAAAAAGAGATCGTACACTGACATTGACGTCTGGCGTATGACCGGTAGTAAAACAGGTGGTTTAACCCCTTAACTAGGTATTTAACTGTGACTCAATGTAAAATGGACGGATATATCCGGGGTCCCCAGTTAAGGGGTTAAATAGTCATATTGGCGGAACGTTCCAGCCGCGACATCAGACGATAAGACCGTTGGGCAATCTTCTCGCTATCTCAGTTATCTGCCAAGGCCGGGGGAAGTCAGCGACTCAGCTAGGGGACTGCTGTTAGTTGATGTTGTATGCCAAACTTTCCGGGAAGGAATTTGAAATTTCCGGGGTGGGGGGAATTGCCCTTTCCCCCGGAAACGGCCTAGATTAAACCCTGCACTGACTGACTCACAAAAGGTAACATTAATTCTATAATATTTGCCTAGAATGAACACATCTTTAGAATTTTAGGACGTCATATTAGTTTAGCATGCATACTTTCTGTATGTTCAAGCGTCTTTAATTAAGAGATGCTCCCGCTTTTCATTTTCAAAAGTTGGTAGGTATGGATGATGGTGGGTAGCAGAACTCACGGTAGGAAATAGTTTGTGCCGTTATACTTGGAAATCAATATTATAACAGAGAAATATTAAATGAAGATACCTGATAATATAATCGATTCGCTCAAACTAACCTACTTTCCAATAATTATAATAACATTAAGCTTTACATAATTGTAGTATTATTCTAAATATTACAATGATTTATAAATCTAAGAATATGAACGTGTGTCTAAGCAAACGACTGTGAGAGAAGAGCTCTTGGCTTTACACATACACACACACACACATATATATATATATATATATATATATATATATATATATATATATATATGTGTGTGTGTGTATATATATATATGTGTGTGTGTGTATATATATACAGTATCTGTGTTCTTATGAGCACTTATTTCCAAAAACCGACCAACAATTCTACCTAAGAGGAAAACTCTCCTTTCCCTCTCCCTCTCCCTCCCCGCCTTCCACGCCGCACCCACACCCCACCCATACGACCCATCGTATCCCACCTAGAGCCCACTTGCGTATATCGAAGGCATCTTTGTTTCCGGTCAGAGAGGGCAGCGCCTTCGATCGGCGCCCGCCGCCGGCGGGCCCCGGGTGCGACCTACCGTCGTATCTGACGCTGTTAATTGCGTCCGGCTTACGGCTCGGACGACAAATCCCCTTCTTCGTCGGTCGGTCGGTCGGTCGGACATGGCCAACGTCGGTCACCGAACGCCGAATAAATGACCGAATGCGCTTCAATGGGGGGATGGGGTGGGGGGGGTGGCGCCACAGAAGGAGGAAGCGGCGATCTAAGGTAGAGATCAACGGGTCCTCTCTCTCTACGGCGGAAAAAATCGCGACCAATTCCCTCCATTTCCCAGTTTCCCACCGTCGCAAGAAACCAATAATTCGAACCCAAGACGAATTCTGGTACTGCATGCGTCGGTACGGTGTTATTCCACGTCCCGCTTATAGCCAGGCTACGGTACTTGACGGCAAACGTACCGCTGTGTACTGTGTATAGGCCTAATACAGTACAACTTCGTAATAACGCGTTAACAACGTTATATCCATTGACGACATCAAAATACGGGGGCGAATCAGTCACTGTCGATCAGTGGCGCAGCCAGATTTCCCGAATAGGGGGACGCCAAGGTTCCTCCCTGGGTCCGATCCTGGCAACGCCAATGAGAGAGAGAGAGAGAGAGAGAGAGAGAGAGAGAGAGAGAGAGAGAGAGAGAGAGAGAGAGAGAGAGAGAGTAGCTTTATTTTAATTCAATTTTACGTAACTGAGGTAGTCTCAGTCGAATAGAAAAAAAACCGAAAGTGACGAAATACCGTTTGTCACTCGCCAACAATCCTTAACGCCCGAGATCCGGGAGCGACAAAGGCGCTGGAGACATCGGCACGTGACCGGGTCGTCATGACAACCACAAGGTGCCCCTAATTCTCGAACATTTAAGCAACACGTTCGCTGCCATGTCATGCATGGGCGCGAGTTTGGGTTGAATATAGAACAGAATACATTGATGTATAAAGAAGAACTACTTGACGGCATTTTCTTGCTTATCACAGACTTTTTTCACTAGAAAATGTCTATGTGCCCCCCCCCCCCTATTCCGTAACCCTGGCTGCGCCACTTGTCGGAAGTGCTTCCTCCTATTGTTTCCAATTTCCACACGTAACGGGCTCTATCGGTCGTTCTCTCAACTAAAATCTTGGCGCTATATAAGATATCACGTGATCCATCTAAGCCGTTTTCCTCAACATTCGCACTTTGACGTATGTACAGTTACCATGGAAAGCGATTGGAGTAATCGGGGGGGGGGGTATCTTACCACGCTGGAACCAGGTCTGACAGCGGGTCACGTGGGTCATGGGTCAGGGGTCACGTGGGTCATGGGTCACGTGGGTCAAGGGTTTAATGGGTCACAACAGCGATTTGTTTGCGTCCAGTGTTTGAAATACGAATGATTCCTGGTTTTTTCCATCCATCCATCGGCGTCAAAGTACACGTGCACCGAAAAGCGACGCTAAAAATACTTATCGCAGCCACAAAGCGATCACGTGGTCGCAAGTTCCGAGACTATGCGGTCGCACTCACCCCGACATTTTAGATTCTACCGGGGGCGGGATGGAGGTGGGGTGGGGCAACACAATGGTGACGGCTAATATATAGTTTTCAAGATATTAAATTCCACAGTTCTTACTTAAAGTTACGGGTTCTCGATTTCACTTTGCGTATCAGTAGTGTTTTAGTGTGAAAATATTGGTTAAGAGGCAAAATAAGTCTTCATATTTTTGGGGGGAGAAAGTTGTAAGAACATTTGACGCAAATTGATTAGATTTCCTATATTTTGCATTTGCCAGAGATGTCTGCTGAAGACATGTTCTGTTTCCTCGAATGCTTCACGATTGTTCGATTTTTCCCTTGCTCGGTCAAGCCAATCAACTCCAAAAGTTCCGCCTTTTCTCTTTCCCTCTTTCCCTTCCTCCCTCAAAAATTTAGGGTGTCAAGCGGGGCTCGTATCTATGGGCGGTTGAATTGAACGCAACCGAAGAATTCTCATGCATGACGCAATGGCTGACATCATGCATTGGTCACGTATGCATCGTCAACGTCTTTCATCACGTGTCACTCACATAGCATTTCAGTCCAAAGGCACCTGCAGCTGTTACCATGGAAACGACTACACTATCGCCTCCATCACCCCCTCCCCCACCCACCCACCCACCCACCGACCGACGACACATAATATAAGAACTTTAATTCTTCGTCGTTCGCCAAATTATTATTTCCGATTTTATTCCTCCGCTGCGAACGCGCCATCTGTCGGCGGGCTAATAGTCGGCGGCCGGTCGCTTATAGGCAATAAGTTCCTGTCACGTTTTAATTATTAATTCCGACACGCCGAACTGCGACGCGGTGCATTGTGGGAAATTCGCCAGGCGCTTCTTCCGGTGCTCGAAAATGCGCGGGCATAGACTCCGTCGTCGTCGTCGTCGTCTGCTTCGGCGCCTCCTAGCGGCGAGTGTTCGAATCGTCGTCGCCGCTGTCGCGTCTGCTCAGGTTGTGTTGCGTTTTCGCGCCGTTTTAGAGATCGATCAATTAAACCATTCTCGCTGACATCCTTCCTCTCGACCGCTTCCATTTTAATTCGACGGCGGCAAACCGCGCGCGCGGAAATTTGACGAAATCTCGCAATTTGTCGTTGGAAATCTCGCAATTTTGCGAGAGATTTGCGACGCCAAGAGGAAACGAAGGTCTCGTAGAACGATCGCAGAACGTTTGCTTCCAAGAACAGGTCACACGGCCGGCCAGCCAGCGAGTCAGCCAGCCAGCCAGTCAGTCAGCACAAGAAACAGCAAAACTCGCTAAATGACGTCACGTTCCAACAATTTGGCATTTGTGTCACGTGATATTTAGTTTCTTTTGCTCGGTAAAGCAGTATTTAGCAAAGAAAAAGGCCACCTGTTATAGGGGAAGAGCCGTGTTTTTCAGTGGCCTCGAAAAGAACGCCAGAACACCACCATGCCCTTAGTTCCCAGCTCTCCCCTCTTCCCCGACGCTTCGGTTCCTCGATTTTAAGCGTTCGTGATCTAAGCGGCATTTTTAAAACCCTAAAACTATTTAAAACTTTTTCACAGAACCCACAGAAATGATTCAATAAACAGATGTGTTAGATATGTGAACAGGTTTCAATTAATGTCCGCACAGTATGTTCAAAATATCGCCACTGCCACTATATGACTCACATCAGTGGCGTAGCCAAGGGAGTTTTGGGGGTTAAACCCATACTAAACCCCCCACCTTGGGCGCCGACGAAATTTTTTAAAATGTGTTTTCACGCATTCATTATTTTCTGACGCGGTTTTGAGGGTCAAACCGACCCCTTGGGGCTGCTGACCAAACTTTTTACAGTGCCATCGGCGTGACGAACTTTATTTGCTTGTCAGCATCTGAAAGAAAAATTTTTAGAAGGAAAGACATAGGATAGATATTAGATACAGTATATAGGATGGCCTTTTTAGCTTGTCAAGATTTTTCAAAAGTTGGTTACGGTCAAAAGTCAAAACCAAACCCCCATTCCGCAAATCCTGGCTACGCCACTGACTCACATAACATTCTTTTCGTAGTGAAAGACATTAGCACTGTGATTGGATTTTACAATGGGGTGTTACGATAACACGATTCATATCAAAGATGGCGCTATAGCAGTACAACGATGACTATGATGATAATGATGATGACGACAATGACGATGATGATGATGATGATGATGATGATGATGATGACGATGATGACAATGATGACGATGATGATGGTTATTATATTCTGGTTTTCTCGTTGTTTTTCGCTTTCTACAGCGTGCAAGTTGCGCGAACGTGACGTCGTCGTCGTTCCGCAGCAGCAGCCGCGACCGGAAAACTGCACGCCGCACAAGAAGGTCCGGTTGGTCTTCTCCGACATCCAGCGCCGGACGCTGTCGGCCATCTTCAAGGAGACGAGACGACCGAACAAGGACATGCAGGCGACCATCGCCGACCAGCTCGGCCTGAAGGTGTCGACCGTGGCCAACTACTTCATGAACGCCCGTCGACGGTCGCACGAGAAGTACTTCGACGAATCGGCTTCTTCTTCGTCGAGGGACGGCGTTCACCGGCGGCAGAACTGCAGCAGCGGGGCCGGGGGCGGCGGAAGCGAGGCCGAAGACGTCCTTCTGATGGACGCCGCTGAATCCGGGTTGTGATCCGGAGAGAGAGAGCGAGCGAGAGAGAGAGAGAGAGAGAGAGAGAGAGAGAGAGAGAGAGAGACGGTCGCCCCACCCTGTGGAGTCCACCACGCTACTAGGGGGCGGCGAAACTTTCACCGAGCGGGGGAGTGGGGGGAAGAGGGGGGGCTGGGCGAAAGATTAAAATCGAAAGAGCGTTGGAAATTTCGTATTATCGAAACGACGTTTTACAGCAATCCGAAAACCGATCCAGGGAAAGTACCGTCTGACATCGAAAAGTACCACGAGCGATCCAAAAGTACCGTTTGACATCCAAAAGTACCACGAGCGATCCAAAAGTACCGTTTGCCATCCAAAAGTACCACGAGCGATCCATTTGCGCTTAGGAAACAAAAACGGAAGACTCGAAGTTCAAGCGCAGATCATTTATTCAATTGATGGAGCCTGTTTGTGTATCGATAACCCAGAGATGTCCATTGGTTGCGTTGGGTTGGGTCAGAAAATAAGTCATGGGTCTAAAGATTGTAATGTATTACGGTGGGTTGGGTTGGGTTGGGCCACGTAGTCCTATTACCGGCATTTACCGGCATGGTTTGGGTTGGAGATTTGGGGGGCTGGGTTGGATTGGGTTCTAAGAAGTGGACCCGTGGACACCTCTGGAAGAACCCAAGTTTTAAGGATTAAGTAATATTATTCTATCGAAAGAAGACGCGCTCACCCGATTTCTTACCAGAACAGATATCGGTTACCTGTTGGTTTGAGAAATGTACACGGAGCAGGAAGACAGTGGCGCAGCCAAGGGGGCTTTGGAGGTTAAAACCCCCTTGGCTATAGACGGTAAAGGTATAAGTAAGAGGGCAAGAGGCGAGGACCGTTTTTGTGCTTGTCAGGATTTCACGGTCAAAACCAAAAACCAAAACCACCCTTCCGAAAATCCTGGCTACGCCACTGCAGGAAGATAAATAATAATTTCGGGCGAATGAAAACTGTTAACTTGGACTGAAATCTCTCGTCATCTGAGACAGCCTGATCGCATGCTGAGGAAACAAATCAAGCATCCTCATCTCACGAACTGCTCAGTTTTTTTCTCTCGAGCAGCTACCACGATACTAATCTTAAGGCGCTATATCAATGCACGAGACTAAATGCAGTTGGCCCAACTGAACGATTCGCCTTCTTGTTACGTTCCAGACACTCCGCGTTGTTCCAAATAAGAAAAGAACTTTGCAGGAAGT
>CM030838.1:17272052-17342052 GCA_018105865.1 Metaphire vulgaris | reverse complement strand
CGTGCTCAGAGTGACGTCATCTTTATTTTTCCGACTTCGAACTGTGACGTCATTGAGGATGTATCCTCGACCGGAACCGAGCAAAGTCCATTTTGAGCGAGCGATAATCAGAATTACTAGTTTCACCGAATGTTATGAACTTATTTGTTTTTGATTGACAGTTGCTTGCATTTGTTTTCAAAATACTGGCCCTATTTGATTTAAATCGAACAGTTACAGTAGGGCCTAAATATAATTCTACGTCGTTGAAAATCATGCTTCGAGCACTTGGCATCGCGAAAGGTGTGGACAAGATATTAAAGATAATCTCTGTCTGTCTGTCTCTCTGTCTGTCTCTCTGTCTGTCTGTCTGACTGTCTGTCTGTCTACTCTCGAATTATCTCTCTTAATATTTGGCATTGTGACCGTGTTAATGCCCCGTCAAGGAACGAACGGGCTTCTTTGAAACCTTTTCTTCCGAGATCGGTTTTGTTTTGTCCGTCGTCCCGAGGAGTCGGACAAAGCGACATCTGCGGCGAACGGCGTTCTCTCTTCCCGACCGTCAAAACGAGGCTCTCCAGACGCAGCAGCAGCAGCAGCAGCAGCAGAGGCAGAGGCAGAGGCAGACGACAGACACACCGGAACGGAGAAGGCGCCGGCCACAATGCGTCCTTACGCGCGCGCGTTTTGATTGACAGGCCGAACGTTTTGAATTGCAACAGGTGGCGACGACGACGACGACGACGACGACGACGACGACGACGACGATCCGCCGTCTGAATCGACGACGACCGCAGACGACACTATACGAGACAATCGTCGCTTCCAGATGATCTTTGCCGCCGTCTACGGCACTCTTGTGTATCGGTGGATGGGATGGGTGAATGGGGAGAACATACCTTGATTTTCCAATTCATTCTCTCTCTCTCTCTCTGTCTCTCTGTCTCTCTGTCTCTCTGTCTCTCTGTCTCTGTCTCTGTCTCTGTCTCTGTCTCTGTCTCTGTCTCTGTCTCTGTCTCTGTCTCTGTCTCTGTCTCTGTCTCTGTCTCTGTCTCTCTCTCTCTCTCTCTCTCTCTCTCTCTCTCTCTCTCTCTCTCTCTCTCTCTCTCTCTCTCTCTCTCTCTCTCTCTCTCTACTCTGCCTGTCTCTCTGTCCCTCTCTTTGCCTCTCTCTCTCTCTCTCTCTCTCTCTACTCTGTCTGTCTTTCTCTCTGTCTCTGTCTCTGTCTGTCTGTCTTGCTCGTTCTTTCTCTCTCAATCTTCTTCAGTCTACCTGTCCTCGTCGTGTGACCTCTTATTTCTACGGCGGTGTCGGACGTCCACGTGCGACCAACGACGGCCGGCCTCGTCCATTCTTTCCTGCCCTTGCCTGTCAGTTGACGCAGTGCATAGTCCGTCGATGGCAGCGACATGGTTTGGTTTCTGAGACGGGGTTTTGTTTTGTTTGTCTGTTTCTGTTTCGCGTCAAATCACCGTCGATCGATCGATCGGTGAACGGGGTCTTTTTTTCGTCGACGAATTTCTAGAAATTCGCTGTTCGGTCGACGTAACGAAGAAGGAGAAGAAAGAGAAGTCGTCGCGGCAGGTGGTTGTTGTGTCTGTCGTCTGCGCGACAAAATCGCGGTCGCGCAGCAGACGACTTTTCGTGTCAACAATCGAAGTCTCTCTTGCCAGCTAATTTTCAGAAGAATCTTGAAAATTAGCTGGCAAGAGAGAATAACAAATGAAGAGGTACTAAAGAAAATTGGAGAAAAGAGACAACTCCTGACAGAAATTATAAACAGGAAAACTCAGTATGCTGGACACATAATGCGGGGTTCAAGCACAGAACAAGCAAAAGTCCTATTAGAGGGCAGATATGAGGGAAACAGGGCCAGAGGAAGACCTAGAAGAGACTGGCTGGACGACGTTAAGGAACACATACAGGAAAAGAACTACGGAAGACTAAAAAGGATTGCTGAAGACAGAACGAAGTGGAAACAACTCATGACCGTCAACCTTCAGATATGAAGATGACACATGATGATGAATCGAAGTCATTGGGTGTCATCCATCCACAATGGCTGCCTCCCATGCAGTCAGCTGAAAGCAAAAGACCAAAAAGAAGGCGAGACAGATAAAGAGACATGACTGCAGAATTTATCTCCGAGAAGTGAGAGACAGGCAAATGTTCGCCGGGAGGTCAGAGGTCAAATCCTCCACTACCGATCGAGGTAGTGGCGGCTCCAGGATTTGGCAAGTGGGGGGGTGGCAGCTTCTAAGCATGGGGCCAACCATTTGTTGATATAGGTATGTAGTAGTAAGTATAGGGTCCCAACAGCTAGTTGGAGCACTGGGGGGCAGGCAGGCATTCACTAGAAGCACGGGCCCCCTGGTCCCTGCATGTATCCCATGTGGAGCCGCCACTGGAGCGAGGCTCAGTCCCCACCCCAGAAAAGTTATAGAAAATCTAGGTCCGACCTCCCCCCCGACAGTTTGAGATTGAAAACGTTCGGTGTGTGTGGAAATATTCCAACCACACTATTGATTTTGCTTAGGAAGGCCGTAGATGGCCGAATGTTTTCCGCGTTTAAGGGTTACTATATTATGACCATGTTATCATTGGACGTCTGAAATTTTTTTTCTTATTGAGTGTTTCTCGTATACAGTTAGTAACCCTAAAACTAGCCTTAGCTTTGGCATCCATCTGCGAGATGTATAGCACCTGAATACAAAATTACGATATGCTTACATGGCCAAGAACAAAAATGTAAACCTATGAGATGCTAATACTGTAAAAGAGCCTTCAACAGACAGTCTATAGGCATATACATGTTTTACGCACACCAATTTGCATTGGAGCGATATCGAACGAAATGCGATGATGTGATAATTATGCATTTCATCATGACATTTAACGCAAGAAGGGGACGGTTCTCATACAGGGCAGACAGACCCTAGTGAACCACTTTAAACCAGGGCCGGCGCTGGGTTTTGTTGACTGGGTTGGACTAATGCAATCTACACAGCCAGGAACCGGCTCAGACTACCCCTCACCCCACCCCCATCAAAATTTCTCTGCGTATTTGCACGATTTGCTTGGGTGCCCCGCCCGAGCCTGAGTGGATCCGGACCCTCGGACCCACCCCCCTAGCACCGCCCCTGCTTTAAACCTTATTATTATTATTATTATTATTATTATTATTATTATTATTATGAGATTTAAGACTAAGCTTAGAGTAACAAAAGTTCTCTTCAGTGTGTGGGTCATTTCTGAAGCTATGCATGCACCAACCACCGCCTTGGTCAGGATTAGCTTCCCCTAACCCCTCCCAACCCCTATGTCACTCATGCTGTTCGGATAACTTTGGTGAGTGACAGATTAGCGGAAATACTTCAGGCATTTCACTGCCTGCCACCTAGCGAATATCGAGGTGAGTAAATCCCGTGAATTTATATAGCGTCTTTGTTGTCCGCAGCAGCTGCTTGTTCTGGTGCTATTAGCCTATCTCTGAAATAGCTGTAGCCGAGATGGACTGACCAGCCAGGGGCAAAGTCTTCGGGAAGCAGATGGAGATAATACTGTACAACTGTAATTGTTAAAACAAATTTTAGAATGTCTGGGCTTAAATTATTTACTGGACACCTAGAAAAATCGCCTATAGTCAAACCTAGACCTAGCGACGAAACAATTAAGAGACAGTTAAGAGCAAACGATTTTAAAATGAGCTATTATTGATATTTGACTGTAGTTACTATTGAACAAGAATACTAATTAATAGCGACTATTAGCTTATTGGTTTAGTGCCATTATTATTTTGTACATTAGCTTGAGCTGCGAGGAGATACGGGCGGGGGACCGAGCCCCCCTATGTGGGTCGTGACTAGTAGTAAGATTCGTCCAAAACCGTTGAGAAAATTTATCTTCGCGGGAGGGGGCGTGGTTGTCGATATCTTTGTGATTTTTGCCAGGAATTTGACCCAAATCTCAAGACTTGAATTACCCTAAATTATTATTACCCTAAATTACCCTATTTTATTACCCTAAATTGAACCCCATATATATATATATATATATATATATATATATATATATATGAGAGAGAGAGAGAGAGAGAGAGAGAGAGAGACAGACAGACAGTCAGACAGACAGACAGATACTGAGAAAGAAGGACAGATAGGGAGAAGGGGAGGGAGGAGAGGAAGGAGGATCATAGGCTGATTGAAGGCTGTTAGCTAAATGTCCGCGGAGATCTTAGGGATCGGAGCGTTTTCTCGGGATCCTCCTCCAATTAAGAACTTCAGATGCAACGGATTGCGACTGACGATTCCACGAACAATCCGGGATGAGATCTCGTCTTTTCCATCGCTCTCAACCGCATTGAGATAATCAACGCCACGGCACGATTCCTCTCCCTCTTCCTCTTCTCCTTCCTCTTCTCCTCAGACAGAATATTCTCCTTCGACCGACAACGCGATGCAGATCGTTCGAATTATTATTATCAAGTAAATAGGTAAGTAAAAACGAAATTTCTATAGCGCTGCCCGAAACCTTGGCGCACTGCACCAGCTTATTCACGAGCAGCCAGCCTATTATTAGGCTATGATTTTTTTTAAAATTCCTCACTATAATCTTGATATCGATCAGCAATAAAGATAATAAATCTGACTCTATGACTCTAACCACACTATGTAACATTATTATTATTATTATTATTATTATTATTATTATTATTATTATTATTATTATTATTATTATTATTATTATTATTATTATTATTATTATTATTATTATTATTTAAAGCTTTTAACTGACGGTGACCTTGAACTCACCAATTACCACCGCATCGGGCTTTCCACTCCAACTCTCCACCGTCCCGGCCTCGACGGCTGCTGCTGCTTCTGCTTCGCACTGAAATGACCTACTGACCCTCCGGAGTCCTTGGCCCCAAGTCTCTCTCTCTCTCTCTCTCTCTCTCTCTCTCTCTCTCGTCTCCCGGTAGCGGACACCCGCCTTGTCATCTGCATAACAGATCGGGAAAGATCTCCACCCCTCCACCCACCACCTAGCCTAGTCTCGGCACTGATCACCTGATCAACGGTTACCAATTGCCTTTTATTATATCAATCCATCAGACTATTTTTAACTTCCTAATATAAAAATAATAATAATAATAATAATAATAATAATAATAATAATAATAATAATAATAAGAAGAAGAAGAAGAAGAAGAAGAAGAAGAAGAAGAAGAAGAAGAAGGAGGAGAAGAAGAAGAAGAAGAAGAAGAAGAAGAAGAAGAAGAAGAAGAAGAAGAAGAAGAATAGTGGTTTAGTAGGAGCCAATGTCGAAATCCACTGTAAGACAATGAAAATTAAGGGCAAACCATTCTAGTCTTCTGTTAATCGATGTACTTGTCCATTGTTTGTTCAAAACTGAATTTCTAAGCATGTGTACGGAATTGAACTAAAGTGGTTTTCTTCATCGCTTTAAAATCTATCGATTTTAAAAGCCCTTTTCCTTCGAATTCTGACGTCATAGACATTAGTCACGCGTCTTCGTCATGACCTGACTGTTGGCAGAGAACTGTGGCCGACCGAGATTCCATCTATTTTGAGATAACAACCGCTCTGTTGTTGTTGTTGTTGTTGCTGTTGTTGTTATTGTTGCTGCTGTTGTTCTGTTGCTGTAACAACTGAAACCGTTACAGACTCTCTACCTGCCCCGTCCCTCTGTATGCATCTGCCTCTGCCTGTCTGTCTTTTTTATCTCTTTGTCTGTCTCTTTGTCTCTGTCTCTCTGTCTCTGTCTGTCTCTGTCTCTGTCTGTCTCTGTCTCTGTCGCTGTCTCTGTCTGTCTGTCTGTCTGTCTGTCTGTCTGTCTGTCTGTCTGTCTCTCTCTCTCTCTCTCTCTCTCTCTCTCTCTCTCTCTCTCTCTCTCACTCACTCTCTCACATCACACACACATAAGATTTTCTGATGATCGTGGGTTTACGTAGGTAAGTGCGGTGGTTGGTTGGCCGGTTGATCAGGCCTGCTGCCGTTAACTCGTTCCCCGATCTTCGCTCGCTCGCCCCGGCTGGCCGGCCGGCCGGCACCCGGGCCTGACCAGGGCCAGGCCCGGCCTGACTCTCCGGTGGCGGATGCCTCGGCCGGCCGGTGTTATTGGCGCCAACGAGGTCTATATTTACGGGACGCTGAGAGCGTAGGGCCAGCTTCACGACCGTGCGCGTACGACGTAACAGCGTGGGCCAATCGCTGGGTTCGATACTATTCGAGGTAAATCGATATTTTCCTTCGACTACCGGGTTGTATTCTGTATTCTTCCCTTCGCCGTTCGTTTTTTTTTGCTTCCAGGTCAATAATTATTAATTATGGTTCGCACTGGTTTGGTTTGAAATTTCTGGGTTTCTGAAGGTCGTGCGATGATTTTCAGTGGCAAAGTTCAGGCGTTGTTGACTGTGGAACGAACGATAATAATGTGATTTTAAGTGGTTTGGGAGAGGCTAAGTAAGCCTGCGTGAAAACCACTGAACGATAAAAGAAGAAGGCCAATAATTATTCGGATTTATAATAATATGGCGAGTTGATTTCTACGGGTACTTCTTGCATGTAAAAAAGTATCACTTTTAACGACAACCTATGGGCCTATCATCTAAGAATGCAAGAATTTACGTAACTGTTAACACAGGCTTGTTTTTGTTAGCGATTGAAGGCAAGAATTGGACATAGAGCCTACTTATGGAACTTATCAGCGCCTTAGGCTGACTAACTTTAACATGACTTTTCCTCAGTATTAGTCATCTTTTGAAACAGCTTTCTATACCTTGAACGAAGAACAACTGCTTAGCGTTTAACTGCCTATATATATAATTATGGTCTTGGCAAACTACGCTATGTGGAAATCAAAATAATTAATTAATCAAGTAAATATCATGGAAAATATGCTAAAATTGAGAGGGTGGTAACTTTCTACACAAAGTTTGACGACTTTGTTTGGTAGCGGGTGAAATTTCTTTCAAACAATTGCAAGTATTTTCTAAGGTAGGCATATTTTGTTAGTGATTGAATGTGCAATAACATTCGGACATGGTGTCTACTACTGTACTTATGGGCTGGGCACTTGAGGTTTCGTTTCCGAATTCTCTGAAGTTTTCTTTGCCCTTCCGTTCGCAAGTTATTCGCTAAGGAAACCAACCTATTTGTCATCAACAGATACGCGCAAAAGTATGGACTACGCCGGAAGTACTTAATACTAGTATCATCTGTCGTGCATACTCCATATTAGCGGCGTTAATTGGCAAGGAATCTGCTGCATTATGCCATTTGTGTAGGCGAGATGGCCGCTATAGTCTAGTACAGACGGTTCAAACGACCAAAGAACTTTGTACCACTGTCATAAATTCACAATGACTTGCCATTTGGAGAGAGAGAGAGAGAGATGATAGTAAATTTAAAGTGTCTTTTAAAATGTAATATGCCTTTGACTGATTCTTAATGTGCATTATATGTGGCGCTATAGAAGTTGATGATCGGATGGGATTGCATACGGTTTCAGCTGCCTTTTAGAAATAAAATTTAAGAACTATATAGTAGGCGTCTACATATAATAAAACTTGTACGAGAAGTGTCGACTAGTAGGCCCACTATGCGCCCAAATTTATGGCGAATCTTTCAGTAGGGCTATGAATCCCCTATGATGTGGTTTCTTACACCGAGGATGAAGTATTCGCGTTCAAATACTCGAATCCTTTTAACAGTCGATACTTTTTGCCGCTCAGTTTTTCTCCAATTTGCGTCTCGATAGCTAATTAATTTTCCGACTCCTCTGGAGGAGTCCGATGAACGTGTAAGGCAACGTAGCGTAGGCCTATATCTGTTAATGGTTGACCGAGGACTGACTGATCATGGGAAATGCTGAGTCATGCGAAGTGATCACGTCCACATCTCGGAATGACTCAGTCATCGTCCACTCACCATTGTCGCTCCCGGCATCAGTCCTCGTGGTAATACCGTCTCTGGGTAGCGTGCAGAGGGGGGGGGACGGTGGCCCTGGACGCCGACCAGATGGGGGGGGCGCCAAAATCGGTTCGGCGAACTTTTTTCCTCTTTTTGCTACTGTGTTTGGACAATTCGCCTATTATTTTGTCGTCGACTGATTAAACAGTACGTTTCCCGCAAAACTGGCGGTGCACCCCCCTCAAAAAACTGACTCCCTGCTTTCATGTATATTTTGACCAGTGGCGGCTCCAGGATTTGGCAAGTGGGGGCGTTGGGGTGGCAACTTCTAATCATGGGGACCAACCATTTGTTGTTAGGTATGTAGTATTAAGTATAGGGTCCCAACTGGGGGGGGGGGCACTGGGGAGCAGGCACTCAATAGAGGGCACGGCCCCTCCCCTCGGGCCCCTTGTGGAGCCGCCACTGATTTTGACCAACGGCTCAGTGGCTCACCCTTAAGATGTTCCATTTACAGATGGGAGCCTAACAGGATGTATAAAGTTCTTGAGCGTATTATAGGCTATTATAGGTTACGTACCTATATCTCAACTGAATATTTAGCCTTTAGTATATAATTATATAATATATAGTCAATAGAATATCCGGTCAGTTTGCATTCGATTGAGCCAAGCAGATTAGCGTCAACGCAGACAAAACTCTGCGAGGAACTGCTATTTTTTAAAATGAAGGTTTATGTTTTTATATGTTTTTGTATGCAGCGGGCGTTCAGACCTTTGAGAAATCTACTATAGAACTGTAATTGAATTCAGGATTTTCTGTCCTTTCTTCGACTGTAGTTCGTTCTATATACTGTAGAGCAGGGTGCGATTTGTGACCTGGAACAGTGGTGGTGGGGGGGGGGATACGTCGAGCTTGGGGGATGTAGTTGTTGGGAAATGTAGCAGTGGGGGGACGTAGTGGTGGGGGATGTAGCAGTAGGGGGATGCAGTTGGGCAGTGGGGGAAAGATTCCCCCCTTCCCCCCTACAAATCGCGTCCTGCCGTAGAGGCTATAGTATAGGCCCTACCTTACGAGGAGGGCAGACGGGTTTCCTTGTAAACTCTGCTCTTCAAAAAAAAAACACAAGCAGGCACTATTAGAGACTCTCGAAGCGCCGTATAAGACTCAAGTTGACGCTATTTATCTTAGACTCCGAGTTCCGTCGATCCTATAGCTTTTGGTTTTCGTCAAACAAGGAGAGTGGGAATTCGCAAAAGTCATCCATCTCATTAGACCGACCCCTTCCCCGCCCCTCTGCCCGCCCCCCCCCCACACACACACACGCAATTTAGTCCCCCATTTAGTCCGCCTCTCCGGTGGAACGACGGAGGACGAAGTCAGAGCTGAAACCTAGCGCCAAATGAGACGAATGTCCCTACAGTTTAGTCCTATAGTGTATCCATAGTGTATCAACGTGTATACTGTATATATATATACACATGTATATATATACGTACATATAAATACGTACATATATATGTATATATATGTATATATATGTATATATGTATATATCATTACGCTCTAGGCCAGAACTTCTGACCTGATGAGAAAGAGAAAGAGAGATACAGAGACAGACAGAGAGTGGGAGAGTGGGGGTTATAGAGAGTGGTATACGATAATGGTTTTTCCAATAATAGAGAGATACGGTATACCTGAGTTGTGATTTTCAGTTTTCTCTTATTGTCTGTTCTTCAATATCTTCAATTGTAGTTTTGCGCCAAACGAATTCCGACTTCACTTCAGAAGAGCGCAACGTCATCGTGCGATCGCGAGTGGGAAACAATTAACATATTATACAGGCCTATAGTGGGGAGTAGGTACCTACTTACAGCAACGTACAGTATAGCGGACTATAGCCCCCACCCCAACCCCCACCCCACCCCACAATACGCGATTCCCCTTATAGGATGAATCATTATCTTCGACACCACTGGATGGAATCCAGTGTAGGAGGAGGAGGAGGAGGAGGAGGAGGAGGAGGAGGAGGAGGAGGAGGAGGTATCGTTGGACTGATCCGACGAGTCGTCGTCCTGTCCTTCTTCGCCTCCCTGTCGAGGCCAGGCAAAGGCCAGACGCTGCCCTGCTACGACGAGACCGACGAGCCGTTGCCCTTCCTCGAGGCCGTCCTTCTGTCGAAGGTCATCCTCTACGGGAAGGTCCTCGGGACCTACGCGGACCCGCTCTACCACGGCGGCCTCGTCTACACCGCCGAGATGGAAGTCTACTGCGCGATCAAGGGCGGCCCGACGCTCCGCTACCTGAACATCACGGACGCAGGTAGGCCGAGGGCATGCAGGTTATCTGTAAGATTAGCAATTTGCGGGGGGAGGGGCGTCGGTATATTTTTGGGGTCCCTGCCGAAAAAGTCTCACTCTCACAAGCAAAAAAAGTCATCCCAGGCTCAGATTGCGGGGGGGGAGTTGTTCTGGTGGTTTTAGGGGGGGGGGGTGAAAATATCCCTTCTTCGAATCTGGCTCCAATGAAATAAACAGGCTCGCCAACTGAAATGCAATTAATCTCAGATGGACTAAACATTAGACCTAGATTTCGAGCGATTGGTCGATTTTATGGGGTGAATTCTATTTTTTTTTCTATTGGAAATTTTATTCTGAACGGCTGGAGGTTCTTAAGCAGCGTTGAGCGCGGGTTGGTACTTGGATGGGTGACCGTTCCGAGAAAGCGTGTGTGTCGTCTGCCGGTTTTTTCGGGTTCATGATATTTAGATGCATACAACAGGGGCGTAGCCAGGAATTTCATTTGAGGGTGCATAATGTGATTGGGGAGTATAAATCTCTAAAAACTTTGAAAATCTTAGAAAACACATTAAAATTTTCAAGATAGCCAATAGGGAAAATTTGTCAAAGTATTGTCGGAGGTTCGAGGCTGTAGAAAACTGTAGTCGCCCCCGTTTTTTCTCTCTCCTGAGAGGCTGGTTCATTCATGCCCGTAAAACTGCTTATTCAGTCAGATTCAGTGATTCAGTCAGTGATTCAGTCAGTGATTCAGTCAGTGATTCAGTCTTGGAGAATCATCGGATCAGACGAAAGAAAAGAAATGCAAAAAAGAAAAGGAATGTTAAGTATTTAGAAGGCGACTCTCGCTAGTCTTGTAAGAAAATTAATCTCTTGTGTTTAACTGATCCCCTTAATAAGAGAACGTCAATATTGACTCATGCTATGATGCAAGAACATTATTCACGCTCCAAAAACATCTCATGCATCACGTTATCAAACAATCTACCTGTCTCTCTACGTGACTTTTTGTCTGTCTGTCTGTCTGTCTGTCTGTCCTTCTGTGTCTCTGGCCTTTTGTCTGTCTGTTTTGTCTATCTGTTGTGTTCTGTCTGTCTGTTCGTTAAGAACTTCAGTCAGTCAGTCTATCTGTCTGTCTGTCTGTCTGTCTGGGTTTGTCTGGACCTGTCTGTCTGTCTGTCTCTCTGTCCGTCTGTCTGTAGAAGATCGTCTTATTGTATAGTCGGGCGTGTGTTGTATTCTACTCTTTTTGAGGCGTCCACTTGTCTGACGCGAGACTCGCATCTGGACGCAGGGACCACTGCCGTTCGATTCTCCATCCACCCCCCCCCATCTGCCTCTGCGGATTCGTCCATTAATTATCCACCCTCTGTGCAGATTTCCCAGCAGGCCATCGGCACGCACCGACCGCGGACACGCGATTTACGAATCTTTCCAGATACCACCTTCCTCCTCCTCCTCCTCTTCCTCCTACTCCTCCTGTTCCTCCTATTCCTCCTCCTCCTCCTCCTCCTCCTCCTCCTCCTCCTCCTCCTGTTCCTCCTATTCCTTCCAGGTCTATGATCAAATGTTTAGCACGCACTCTTCCTCATCGATGCCTACCTTCCCGACTTAGTTAAGTCGTTTCAATTGAATTTGAGGCGCCTCTTAGTAGGCATAATGATTATAGAGGCGCTATATAGGCCTAGGCCTACGTTCTTGATTACAGTACATTATTAGTACATTACAATATCTTGACAACAGTCGATATGTCTCATCTAGACTTCTCAAGAAAGCATCTCTCAATGTTGAGAACTTAAATAATTATACAGTAGCCTATAGGCCAATTTCTGATCTACATTTTATATCGAAACTTCTCGAGCGCACGCAGGATGGAGAACCATCTACTGTCAAACTCTCTTTACACATCACTTCACTGGGCCTATCGTAAGCCCCATTCTCCACAGAGACTGCTGTTCTCACTGTTCAAAATAGCATCGTGCAACCGCAAAGGATCAGGGTAGATTTACTGCTCTTGTTATATATTCTTGATCTCTCCTCCTCTGCATTTGACACGGTATATAGCGCACGTCAAATAGGCCAACGAAAAATAGAACCAGTAAGTAAACGAGTAAGTAAACAGGTAAGAAAGAATGTAGGTTAGCGGATCGTTCCGACCTTTTCTGATTAAGACGAAGAAAGCAGACGACGCATCGATTAGAAAACAGAGAGACGTTTCTTTGAAGAAGTAAAACTAATTTCAGAAACGTATTCCCCGATGAGTTAAACCTGATCGGAACGAAAATACGTTTCTCTCTCGAGACGATATTATTAAAGATACGAGAAAAGACGAATGCAGATAGGCAACAGGACAAACAGCAGGACAAACAGCATGACAGTCACACAGCACGGCCCCCTCCCCCCCGAGGGAAATGGCGACATATAAGAAGACGCGATAGAGAGAGAGAGAGAGAGAGAGAGAGAGAGAGAGAGAGAGAGAGAGAGAGAGAGAGAGAGAGAGAGAGAGAGAGAGAACAAACAGAATCGATATAAGATGACGTCACCGGATCAATTAGGAAGCGGTGCGCACCTGAGCGCCGCCAACTCTTCGAGAACAAGGGCGAACTAATTAGCAGAGCGACGGAGGCAGGTGAGAGAGAGTGCTGCTGGAAACGCTTCTGAAGAACGCCGACGCGGATTATTACGCGGAAAGACGGATAAATCTCCGTCCGGTCCGGTTCGACCGTCGAAACGCACAGCATGGTGATGCTGGCGCGGATGCTGAGTGATGGATGCGGGGAGGATAAGAGGAGAAGAGAAGAGAAGAGAAGAGAAGAGAAGAAAGAGGCAGACTATATATATGACTATATATATGACTATATATATGACTATATATATGACTATATATATGACTATATATATATATATATATATATATATATATATATATATATAAGCCCGCTTCCCATTGCATTGCATGGTCGAGGTGGAAATTGGTGGAGAGACGCTACTACTAGAACCTCTGGAGGGGGTGGAAATTGTCCTACATTTCCACTTTTTGGAAATTAGACCCTGAGAATGAAAAACATAAAGGACCTTTAAAAGACATTGTAGGTTTAATAGGATTGAATTTATATATGTATATATATATATATATTAATAGGATTGAATTTTTTATATATATATATATATATATATATATATATATATATATATATATATAAAGAATTCAGTCCTTTGCCATCTCTTATGATTAGGTAATGCGCTGTTGATGAGTCACTCTGCGACATCACAGTCATCGCAAGATTACGTGATTCGTTCCAAATGTTCTCCAATGCAAGTATGCATTCCCATATACTGAAGATCGGGTGGGTAGGTGTGTGTGTATGGGGATAAAAATTATGACAGTACGAAGCGAATTGGGCTTTAGCGACGAATTTTGACGAAAATCGAAGGTGAACTAACTAGCGACGAAAGGCTACACATGCTGTAGTTATGTGCGAAATTGGACGCTGAAGTGATCTTATAGGGAATATTACTGTGTATATATAGGAACGCTGAGACAAACTGGAAGTTATGAGCGATCCGGCGATGAGCGCCAGAACTCCGAGAAGGGGTTAAGGACAGGTTTAATTCGTCCTCCTTTGACGATAAACATTTGAGAACAACGGCCCTGCCATGCACTGTGGGGCCGGGGGCCCGTAAAGAACAGGGTGTATCGGAGCTACCGAGCTTCTTGGAATCGCGGCCCGAGGTCACTTTTGAGAGTAACGGTGAAAGAAATTAGAGGTACTTGGGCTTGTTGGACTCGGACGATTATTATCACTGACAGAATGGTAGTTAACGCCGGGGTTTTTTTCACTTCCAGTCCGTTGGTTTGATTCGCCGTCGTCTATTAACCCCTTAATCGTGTATTTAACTGTAACTCAATGTAAAATGGACGGATATATCCGGGGTTCCCAGTAAAGGGGTTAATAATCCAGACGTTTGCAACGACCGTACTATATACACTCCAATTGTCGATCGCAAGTCAGCGTTTAGAATTGTTTACAGTGGCGTCGCTAGGGTTGGTGTCACCCAGTGCGGTAAAATCGTGGTGTCACCCATTTAGACTTGGGACCTCTTCTAAATCTTTCTTATTTTTCCTTCTCAAATACCGTGACAAGCAAAAAAGGTCATCCTTGTTTGGTGTCACCCCCCCTAGATGGTGTCACCCGGTGCGGTCCGCACCCCCCGCACCCCCCTCTCGACGCCACTGATTGTTTATATATATTTTCAGCTACTACTAGAGAAACAGGATATATATATATACGATATATATATATACGATTTATATATGCATATAATATATATATATATATATATATATATATATATAATAGCAAGAGTTCAGAGTGATTCAGTAGGATCTGTCCTGTGTGAGAACCACTATGACATACTAGATACTTTACAATAATAATAATAATAATAATAATAATAATAATAATAATAATAATAGTAGTAGTAGTAGTAGTAGTAGTAGTAGTAGTAGTAGTAGTAGTAGTAGTAGTAGTAGTAGTAGTAGTAGTAGTAGTAGTAGTAGTAGTAGTAGTAGTAGTAGTAGTAGTAGTAGTAGTAGTAGTATTTAAAAACACGGTAGTTGTATATTGTAAAATATTGAAAATCGAAGTTGAACGAACTTTATGCTTCTGTTTAACACAGTGTTGTCAAAATGAGTTCCCTGTTGACGCTGTATCTTTTATTTTAACGTTGGAAGTGATAAAAAAACGAAAGTGCCTCTTAATTATAATAGGAAATTGACGCACATCCACGATGCGCGTCCAAAGTCCACAGAGTTCTTACAAAACGCTGTGCGATTCACAAAAAACCGAGCTTGAACAGTAAGACGGAGTCAAGTATACAATGCAGATGTATAACAGTGAAATATGAGGAACAACCGAACCAATCCAGGAAAACCGACCAGAAGCCCGGCGTATAGAAGGCAGGCAGCCGCGGAATGCAAAACGTCGGGGGGATGTACGGCTGGACGCAGCCTCCGCGTAAACAAGGCTGGAAGAGAGAGTTTTGAACGATCCGGCTCATAAAGAAGGCTTTGATCGAATCAGAAAAGACACCGCCGCCCCCACGCCCCCCCCCACCCCCAACCCTCCTTCGCCCCCGTCTCCCCATCTGCTGTAACGATACAGCTGCGGGAATTCCACTGCACTTAGTAAGCAGTCAAGCATGGACGCTACTGCTGCTGCTGCTGCTGCTGCTGCTGCTGCTGCTGCTGCTGCTGCTGTGGGTTAAGCTATCGGACAGAAGACCGGTAGATGATACGGTTTTTTGAGTCTTCCGTCGAACGCATTTTGAGAGGAGAGGGAAAAAAGACTATTGCTACTACGATTCTAATGACATCCCAATGTGTTCTCTATACGCTGGCTACGCCGCCGTTTAGACGCAAACATAAATATGTCGAATAATGCCGATCAAAACGAGGGGGACATTTCGGAATGTAACCGATAACAGTTAGCCTAACCCACAACCGGGGAGATAAGACGTTTATCGTCTTTGATATGGAAGCGTCTATAAACAAACACAACACACACACACACACACACACACACAACCTATAGCGACGATGATGTTTTGACGCCACAAAATGCCCAGTTAGGCCTATTTTTTAACGTTGAAATCTATTTACGACGCCACCTGGCGAATGTCTGACGCGCAACAACTAACTGTCTTGGCGCGCATTTCAAGATTTTCCGCAAGTAAGCAAACTCTTGTTAATTTATGTAGCGCTTTTGCTCGTGCGAATACCGCAGTGCCTGTATTTTTAAGCGCTTAGGATTTCGTATTCCAGTATTTACGAGACCTTAAAATTATAAATTTAGCGTACCGAAACTTTCCTAATGGAGGGGTTTAGACGAATAGCCCTGTTGTGCGTCAAATACGGGAAATGACTTGAAACCCTGAGTAATACGTCACCCAGCGGGTCATACACGGTCCTCGATACCTGTTTATGCTTCGAATCTGGGTAGCGTCGCATTGCCCGGCGGGTGTATACAGTCTGTAACGGGGGATCACATTTCAAACGGAACCTGTTTGCGATTAGTTGTGGGAAGTGTAAACTAAAACGACAATACGCCCATTTTGCGTGAATGTGGGGCGGGGAGGGCGGCTTCCTTTTCTTATCCGGGCACACCCCCACCCCTCCCCCCACCCCCACCCATCCGGATGCAACACTGATGCCTAGGTGGGCGTTGGCCCCGAGCGACAAATTAGGAAATGACACTTATCCCTGTTTGCCCTAGTTGTTCCTTAAATCCATGTTTTCACCTAGATGCTTTTTATCGTTCGCTTTTTTATCGTTCGAAAGCGTTCTTTCAAGGACGCAGGTATATATATATATATATATATATATATATATATATATATAGAGAGAGAGAGAGAGAGAGAGAGAGAGAGAGAGAGAGAGAGAGAGAGACAGACAGACAGACAGACAGAGAGACAGAAAGAGAGAGACAGAGACAGACAGACAGACAGACAAACAGAGACAGAGAGACGGAGAGAGAGACAGTGGGAGAGAGAGAGAGGTGGAGAGAGAGACAGAGGGAGAGGGAGAGAAAGGGGAAAGAGACAGAGACAGAGAGAGACAGAGAGCAAAGAACTTGACTTCTGTACGACAATTGTACCGATCGTCTGTCATTAGAACCACGTGACGACGCAGTTCGCAGGAAATTCCACAGAGGCTCGTGACCCAGAGGCCTTTGCGCGCCGCCGCTTCGGTCCCGGATCTGATCCGGGAATTAAAACTGACACTGTCCGTTTAGAGTCTAAATTAAGGTAACAGAGGGCGCTGCTGCTGGCTTTAAGCGGCGGATACGATTTTGTTTCCAAATGTTATCTGTTTCTTTCGTTTTGGTATCGGGGAGGGAGGGGGAGAGAGAGGGAGGGTGTGGAGGTGACTCAATCAATGCAATGACCTGCTATTCCGAGGGCAAAAGGGTATAATATGCGAGGCGGGAAACTTAACCCCCTTGAATCAATCGAGAAATTGAGTGTATATAAATATATGTGTGTGTGTGTGTGTGTTTGCGTGTGTGGCTAGAGATAAAACGGTGTTCGACTTGCCTTGGAGGGGGGTAGGGCGCTTCGACTCACCCCTCCCCCTCGCTGGTTAAGAAAGACTTCATTTTATCTGCGGTCCCCCGCTGGTGGTAGGAGATTATTTTGGGTCCCAGGAAGTATAGAGTTCGATTCCCCGCCGAAGACTTAAAATGAAAACGGAAATATATCGGCTTAATTCAGAGAGAGAGAGAGAGAGAGAGAGAGAGAGAGACAGACAGACAGACAGACAGACAGACAGACAGACAGACAGACAGACAGACAGACAGACAGCTTAGCCAGGTGATCTTCGTAATGCATCTAGATTCCACTGTAGAACGTTCAATTTATTATTATTATTATTATTATTATTATTATTATTATTATTATTATTGCTCTTATTATCATTGCTATTATTTTTATTGCTATTATTATTATTACTACTATCATTATCATTATCATTATCATTATCATTATCATTGCTATTATTATTTTTATTGCTATTATTATTATTATTATTATTATTATTATTATTATTATTATTATTGCTCTTATTATCATTGTTATTATTTTTATTGCTATTATTATTATTATTATTATTATTATTATTATTATTATTATTATTATTATTATTATTATTATTATTATTATTATTATTGCTGTTATTATTTGTAGGTTTCGTTCCTGGAATATGTTTCAGCACTGAGTTGAATCCTAAGAGCAACTATGTTCTCCTCGCCGAGTTCGACGGAGTCAAGTACCGTCCCGTGGATACGGAAAAGCCCGGAACGGACACGATACTGAGAGAGGTGGCCATGGCGTGCCACATCGACCCCAAATACCCAGTCGGTCAGTTGGAGAGAGAAAAAACGTTGATTTTCCCTTCCACGTTTCAACGATATCATTCACTTTGGGGGATGTCAGCAATTTTTGGGCAATTTTGGCCCCTCTCCCCTTGTTGACAACTGCCAAACTTTCCGTGACCCCTCTAATGAAATTGTCAAAAACTTTGTGAACCACCTCCCTTACACGCTGAAAATATTTCATGCGGCTGGCTTTTGTGCTAAAATAGAACTATGGATATTAACTTTTTTCGATTTATTTATCAGTGTCATACTTTTCAAACCCCCTATTTTGTTGACGTAATTAATGGATATCCCCTTAGGTTAACTACTACCCGAATTATAAATAGGCTAATGGCCTACCTATTTATGAGAGAGAGAGAGAGAGAGAGACAGACAGACAGACAGACAGACAGACAGACAGACAGACATACAGAAAAATGGACAGACGGGCAGTTACAGCAGATACAGACAGACAGACAGACAGACAGACAGACAGGCATCAAAACGAATATTGGCACATTTGTGTGCGCTTTTATGTTATAGGCGTAGACGGAAAAACTGCGGAGTTCCGATGTCCGATTCCTGCGCCACCTGGCGACTGCATTGATATCGACTATTTCACGACGACACCGACGACCACTGCGACGACGACAACTGAAGATGATTACGACTACGACGACTACTTTACAGGTTGTCATGCCAACGCTTACGCTGAATAGATTGTAAAACTGGTTTTTCGGGATCTCATGAACTCAGCTATGCGAGAATTAAGATACTAACGCATCTATTTAAAGGCAATGGCGGCTCTAGGATTTGGCAAGTGAAGGGGCGTTGGGGTGGCAACTTCTATTCATGGGGGGGGGGCAACCATTTGTTGTTTGATGTATGTAGCATTAAGTATAGGTTCCCAACTGCGGGGGCCACCGGGGGGCCAGACACTCAATAGGGGGGCACGGCCCCCCGGTGGAGCCGCCACTGTTTAAAGGATACTGAAGTAAGGGTTACTTTATGATGTGTTGTATTGCAATGTATTGTATTATGGATCGTATTATTTAATGTATCGTAGTGAACAATGTGTTGTATTGTATTGCAATGTACTGTTTTCATTTGCTGTACGGTTTAGATGATCCTATCCCTCTGGATGTTGATCCAGAGGTAGTGTCTTCAAAACCTCCTCAATTTACGACCTCGATTTCTTCGACCTCGGCCGCCGACTTCCGTCTCATTCCTTCTGTCCGAATTCTCTCCATACTTATGCTGAACATCCTCCTCCTCCAGGTACTCGGTCCTTACCCGAGCAACTGAACGCACAAGCCGGACCAAAGGGGACTCGAACGGGCGGCAAAACACCCCCGCCCCCGTAAAGAAAAGACGAAATCATGAAGCGAGGAGTGCGGATAATGACTGAAAAGTGCAAGCTTCGACCGAAGAGCCGAGGCATGTCTGTCTGTCTGTCTGTCGTTATAGCTCATCGGCAGAAACTGACTTCGTCGGTCGGATTTGGAGCGGTTGGCATCCAAATAGTATGCCGTGACTCGGCCGGGTATAGGACTGCTACACTTGCAGCGATGTTCCATGATTATTTAGGAAGCATTCTATCCAATCCGTTAATGTTTTTACGAGGATTTCACTGTACAGAATTGTATCTAAACGCGTCGCGAAGACACAGTGCATGTGCGGCATGTACAGTTTCTAAGTGTACAGTTCAGAGAATGGGTAAAAATAACTTTAACACGTGTAGGCTAAATCAAACTGTTAGTCAATATTGTCGATTTTTCAAGTTTCGAGCGTAGGACGAGAATTAATTTGAATGTTTGTTGATTCTGGTTTCCACGGTAATGTTTCTGTGCAGCCGAATATTTTTTTTGTATCGAACCCAGGGGGCGTTCCCAGGCCATTTGGCGCCCGCGACCGCGGTTCGGATAATCAAACTATAGCAGGTTAGAAAACCGATAATTAATTAGCAAATCATGACATTTTGTCGACACGGGATCAAAACTACAAATTGCACTTTCCTTGCTTCTACTGATGCGAACTATGATGAACTATGATGTGATCGAAGTCAGTTTTCTCAGTTTCTTCTCTTTCTGCGCTGGGCAGAGCAAGATTACAGTTTTGCACCCCTTGGAAGCGCCTCAAGTGGCGCCCAGAGCATCTGCCCTATACTTGCCATGCCATATAGGCGTCGTTTTTAGAAAGAGTGAAACTGTTGCATGTGTCCGATTTCTTGTCTTCTTGACCCTTTGCTTTCGACCTGGAAATGTTGAGTCCGACCACAAATGCCTTCATCAACGCAAGTGCTCAAAAGGGTTAATGGTCGGACCCCCAACTTTATGGATTATCATAATTTTACAGGTTTATGTTATAGACAAATTTAATATTTCTGTTCGACTAGTAGACAAATTGTATTATTATTATTATTATTATTATTATTATTATTATTATTATTATTATTATTATTATTATTATATTATTATTATTATTATTATTATTACTTGTTATATATTATTTCTGTTCGACTATTTCGTTGTCGATTTGAGAGGATTATTGTATTTAGTATTTAGGCGTAACGGAATATTTAAGTTATTTCAATTAAAAGAATCGCTTTCTGGTTGAAATTTCATTATCAGACTGGCTTACTTAGATATATCTTATCTTCCTGCTGCAAGAGTTAAGTTAACGAAACGACAAATCTTGTACTAATGATTTCTCGTGATTTGATACGCAATTGTCAGTTGTTTCCATTGGCGTAACCACGAGGTCCCCCTATTCGGATTGACATCGGTGAGTAGCTGGAGTGGGGTGGGGTGGTGGTGGTGGTGGGGGGGAGGGTAATGGGTAAGAGCATTCGATTGAGGGAAAAGCGCCAGACACTATAGACTTCGAAGCGTTTGAGATGACGACCTTTTTTTGCTCGTCAACACTTCTGACCGAAAATGTGCCGCCCCCCCTATTCTGGAATCCTGGCTACGCCTCTGGTTGTCTCTCGGAGGAATTTTCGTATTTGTATATTTTCCCTATATTCCGACTGAAGACTGTTGACCAAAACCCGACCTGTCTTATAGGTCAAAGCCGAGTGACCCGACCTCTTTTGAAAAAATCATCCGCTTAGCGAAACTTTAGGCCTATCTTTATTTGATGATAAATTATTTAGAATTAATGGGAGGAATTGTCCAAGAAAATAAAAACTTATGATTTGTTTTCGTTTAAGATATAATACACTGTATTTGTTCCATTTCGCAAGACTATCTGTAGCCGCTATTGGGCCTACATGTACGGTACCCGATGCAAGTTGTTGCAAAACCATTGCGATGTGAATTTTACAGAAGTCTACTACCTCATTCGTTTGTGCGCTTTGCATTTGTTACGACTTCAGATGTCACTTAATATTCTGACCGTAAGAGACACTTCGTTGCACTGAATTCCATAATCCTGCAGTGCGCTTTCACGAAAATGAATTTCCGAGAAAATCCGAAATCAAGTAAAGATTGTGAGCTTATAGGCGTATTTGCGATTCTTATGAATATCATGGGCGTCCGCAGGAGATTTTTCCAGGGGTGGTGGTGGTGCAAAACAGGGTATTGCGACGGAAGAGATGAAAAAATTTTCCAAGGGGGGGTGCAAAACAAGATTTTTTGACGAAAGAAACGAGTAGTTTTACTTTCTTCATAACTCCACAGATTTTCCAGGGGGTGCAATTGCACCCCCTTGCAACTCCCTCCGAACGCCCATGCCTATATATGAGTACTATCTCTCTATAGTTTAACCGTTAACGTGTGCTTGCCTATCTCTTAATAACTCTTTGAGCCATACTATAGTTGCTGATGTATATAGTTAAGACGGAACTGTTGACTTTATCATTTTTCAGATATGTATCTTGACTAAGGCCTACCATATAATATTATGCATAATTGACACTCATGTTCTTGTTCTACGAACATTTCTTGCGCATATCATCCGAAATTCTGGATCACGTTTGTCTGGGCAAAGTAGCGATAAGATGTTATACATATCGGCAATTATTGTGTACTTTAAATAGTCAGTGTAAAATAAACGTGAATGTAAATGTTAAGTCATTGTATAGGTGCAAATAATTTTTGAGTCATAGACTCACAACTGGACTAATTTTTTGAACCTGCGGTCTTCCTTCTCTTGTCACCCCCCCAGCTTCCTATGAATTCATTTCACCCCCCACCCCCCACCCACCAAGAAATCCTGGAACCACCACTGCCAGATCACCTGATGTTTTAGGATGGCTGTAATCCAGGTACAGCGAATGGCTGGTCAAAATGACGCAACGTCCTTGTGGAAATGACTGCATAAGATGAATATGTCAAACAGTTTATAGTGTTTTTAGTGCTGAATTGGAGATCAGTGGCCGTTGAAATGTGGAGCAGCTCGGATTTAAAGCAGGTCACATAAGTCGCTTCAAATGACAGATGTTCGCTCGCAGTCAATGCGTCGTCATGTCCCATCAGAAATATCATCGGGAAAAAGCAACGAACGATTTGATTCTCGCGAAGAAGTTGACGACCAAACAGTGGAATGCCTAAACTAACTAAAACCTACCATTATTATTATTATTATTATTATTATTATTATTATTATTATTATTATTATTATTATTATTATTACTACTACTACTACTACTACTATTACTATTATTACTATTATTTATTATTATTACTACTACTACTACTACTACTACTACTACTACTACTACTACTACTACTACTACTACTACTAGTCTTTACATTTCATTTTTTAAAGATTATATAGACCTGTCAGATCAGTATTATTATTATTATTATTATTATTATTATTATTACTAGTAGTAGTAGTAGTAGTAGTAGTAGTAGCAAGCAGCAGTAGTAGTAGTAGTAGTAGTAGTAGTAGTAGTAGTAGTAGTAGTGGTGGTGGTAGTAGTAGTAGTAGTAGTAGTAGTAGTAGTAGTAGTAGTAGTAGTAGTAGTAGTACATGGTTGTTAGAGCACATTGAGTCATTCACTAACTG
The DNA here is from genome assembly GCA_018105865.1 of Metaphire vulgaris. Classification (NCBI taxonomy): domain Eukaryota; kingdom Metazoa; phylum Annelida; class Clitellata; order Crassiclitellata; family Megascolecidae; genus Metaphire; species Metaphire vulgaris. The sequence continues at coordinate 17,318,916 of CM030838.1, read as the reverse complement.
AAGAATCATAAGTGCGGGGCGAGTCACGTGACCTAACCACTGTAAGCCAAACTGCAGAGTGCAGTTTTCGGCCGGCGTTTAAAAAACAATCAGCGAAGCGATTAAGTCCCAATTGACAGATTTCGATATAGATTGTTCCAAACAGACATGATTTGTTTGCGAATTCCAAATCGAAAAGTTGCCGACGACAGAACCTAGAAACCAATAGCGTTTTAATACTGCATATTGTAAAGGCATGGGGTTTGGGGCTTTGGGCCCTCACTTTCCATCCAAGTTTACGCATATATATATATATTCTACTTGACGATTTATATAGCGCCGTAACATACTACTACAGTGGTTTTCACACAGGCTTACTTAGCCCCCTAAACCACTTAAAATCACATTATTATTATTATTATTATTATTATTATTATTATTATTATTATTATTATTATTATTATTATTATTATAGCGAGGGCCAAAGTCAAGGCGCTTGTATATCTGATGGTATGATATGATATACATACTGTATATATATATATATATATATATATATATATATATATATATATATATATATATATATATATATATATATATATATATATATATATATATGCATATCGTTTATCATCACCTCTCTTTAGATGCAGACACTGGTGTTAAATCCTTGAAGGCGTTACGCATATTGCATATAATATTCTCCGTAGGCCTACATTGAGACGGAATTCCTGGCGATTTAGCGAACAATCCGACCTGATGGGCTCGGTCATCCAGTCATTGGACGGTGTCACACTGTATTCAGTTACACCTACCACCGCCCCACCACACCCACCACACCCACACCCGCTGAAAATGCACCATAGGCCGTAGCCCCATGGTGAAATTCTTGAATATATATATATATATATATATATATATATATATATATATCGGTCTGTTTCTGTCTCTGCCTGTCTGTCTGTGTCTCTGTCTCTGTCTCTCTCTGGTGATGATGATTGCGGTGGCAAAGAGGCAGCGCTTAGAATATGGAAATGGAGTCGTTTAAGAGTCGGTCTCTGTGTGATTAGCATTTTTGAATTTCAAAATGGAATCTCGCTGGTCCATTCTGAAAATTGCGAACGGCCGACGAACGACGGGTGTAATCAATATTATAGGACGCGTACGCCGCGACCGGTATACTTAGTCGCTGCTGTACGCAGCGGTACCCGGAGCACCCCCGACACTGGAGAGCAGTCGCTCTATATTTATATGCGCCGCTTTCGATTTGGGACAGTAAATACAAGGCCCAGGTTCAAGTATTGCTGGCATTTAAGCCACACTGTTGTTCGGTGACACTGACTTTACACCGGAGGACCTTGTTCCGTTAGATAGAGATGCAACAGAACTCGTCCGTGAAGAATATATATATATATATATATATATATATATATATATATATATATATATATATATATACTAGAAAGATGTGCTAGAAAGAAAGTGCAGGATAATACTAATCCAATACCTATACCTAATACCCAATCATTGAATTCATGCTGAACAACATTTCAATGATGTACTGTACATGTACATACGCCACCTAGCCAAGCTCTGCGCCACGTAATAATGAGGCCTATGAACGTTAAATTCACGCAACTGGTGGCCATTTGTGACGCTGTACACGTATTTTTTGTGTACGTTAAAATGTACGTTAAAATTGCGCAACTTCCTCAAGCTACGAACAATTGTTACCAATAGCAACGTCGTCGCACGCCCACCCCTCTGACGCTGCAATGACTCGACTAAACCGTGATATATATATATATATATATATACTAGGTGTTTACCCGTCAAAAATGACGGGGAACATTGGCTGTTTTACCACCCGATTTTGCGCAAATGAAATAGCATTATATGACGGGGGAGATTGGCTGTTTTACCTCCCGATTCTGCGCAAATGCAATAGCATTTTGCGCAATTAATTTCCCTAACTCGCCGCCTTTTCCTTCAACCGAGTTAACGCCCATTCGCAGGAATTTTCTGAACCTTGATAGTCAAGGAAGGTGTACTGATTTGGCAGTGTCGAACGACATGCAGTGCTTGATTCTCTTGTTTGCTGTGCTGCTTTTGCACGCCAAGCAACAGCCTGCTCGTCATTCTCACTTGATTGTCGGAAAGCTCGTGAACGCTGAACTTTTTTGTTTTGCACAGAGGGTTAGAAAGAGGAATAAAATAGCTAAACAATGGTGCAAACCTCATCTTCTTAGCTCTTATATAGCCCGAGATGTAGCAAATTCAAAAAAAATTGGAAACTTTCGCAGAATTCAAAACTTTCGCGAAATTCGCCGATAATACTTATGTTCAAACATTGGGGTCATCGGGTTAGAATTGATAGATCTTTGCCAAATGTCAACCGATTTTCAAACTTTTTGGTTTATTTTGTTCCTCTGACATCCCTTTAGAACTTTGCCGCTGACCAAAGTGGGGTTACCACTGAAAATATTTTGCTAGGGAGCTTTAAACATTTTTCGGGGGGAGAGGGTGATATTTTAGGCCGTAAAGTGGACTCTATCCCCAAATTTTTTTGTTTTGCACGGACGGTTAGAAAGAGGAATAAACAATCTAAACAATGGTGCAAACCTCATCTTTTTAGCTTCTATACAGCCTGAGATATAGCAAATTTAAAACGTTACAGCAATCATTTCCGAAGAACGCTTTTCCAAAAAATTAAATCCCCAGTACGGTGACGGCGTCTGAAAATTTAATCTCCTCTTGAGGGGTTACATTTAAAAAAATAGGTATTGAGGCTAGGAAGGAATATATATATATATATATATATATATATATATATATATATATATATAATAACGGGGGCAGGGCATTGGAAGAGGGAAGGGAGGTTTGGGAGAAGGAAAGTGTATTGTACGGGTTTTCGGAGCAGCGTTGTATAGGTTTGGGAACGGGGTTTGGGGCCGGTGGGGTAGGGCGGAGCAGTGATGGGTTGGGGTCAGGGCGATTGGTAGAGGGGTGGTGAGAGGGAAGGGATGGGGAGAGGGAAGGGGGACGTGGGTTTGGGGTCGGGGCGGGAATGGGTTGGGGCCGGAGCGGGAATAGGTTGGGGCGGGGCGATTGGGAGAGGGGTAGTGAGAGGGATGGGAGGGGAGAGGGAAGGGGAACGGGAGTTTGGGACCGGGGCGGGAATGGATTGGGGCCGGGGCGCTTGGGAAAGGGATGGGGAGAGGGAAAAGGGATGGGGAGAGGGAAAAGAGATGGGGAGAGGGAAGGGGAACGAGGTTTTGGGGCCGGAATGGGTTGGGGCGATTGGGAGGGAGATGAGAAGAGGGAAGGGGATGGGGAGAGCGAAGGAGGATGGGCAAGGGAAGGGGAAAGGGGATTTGGGGTCGGGGCGGGAATGGGTTGGGGCCTGGACGATTGGGAGAGGGAGTGGTGAGGGAAGGGGGATAGGGATTTAAGCTGCAATTAAGACGCTTCGTTAAACGCTCCGTTGGTTTTAATACATTTTTGATTAAACAATATTTGGTTGTCAATGACAACAGCGTCTTGCAATACCCGCCGTGTTGCGGACGGACAGACGCGACGGACAGACATCGAGAATTATATAATAAGATATATATTCTTTAGCCCTTAATCGAGACTACTCGTTTAATTCCCTCCTTTGGGGGTAAAATGCTTCCTTTCCCACTGCTATTTTCCTTCTTATTTCGCTTTGGAATCTGGCATATTCCGTGGTAAGGGAACTTGAGCAACAACTTTAGGCAGAATATTGCTTACGGACGGACATTCAACTGACGACCATAGTGTCGCTGCCCTAGAGAACTCAATGCGGCGGCGTTGTCTAAGAAGACTGTCGTGTGTCCGTTTGCAGGTTTAACTTGCAGCGACCGCTTGCTCACCGCTTCGACGAAACCATCAAATATTTTTGACTTTTTAAAGAGTTAAATCGTTTCCATCCGTCTATAATTTATCTACCGGACTGTTCGTTCTTCTGTCTGTCTGTCTGTCTGTCTGTCTGTCTGTCTGTCTGTCTGTCTCTCTCTCTCTCTCTCTCTCTCTCTCTCTCTCTCTCTCTCTCTCTCTCTGTTGTATGTCTGCGTGTCTGCGTGTGTGTGCCTCGGCATAAATCACGAGGCTGTGGGGTTGGAAACGTTTGACCGTTTCAAGTGGCGTTGACTTCCAGAACCGTGCACGTTCGGTGTTGAATGAACGTATAGAAAGAACGCACGGGTTACTATACAGGTCGCAAAATAATTCGGCGGAGAGTAGGCTAATTATTATGAGTTTTCACTGAAATATCTACAGTAGAGGCCTGCACAGGACCGTCGATGGATGGACAGGAAGTTTCGTAACGTCTAATTCGATCGAGAAAAAAAGGTGGGCGACGCCGTCAGCGAATGAGCGTGGCGCTATAGAAGTTCCGCTGACCGCATTTAGATTGGTGTCGACACAGGCCAGAGAAGAGAAGAGAATAGAAGAGAAGAGAGAGAGAGAGAGAGAGAGAGAGAGAGAACTCGTTGTTGTTCGCAAATGTCTATTGGTAACCTAACCATATCGTCGGACCAGTCGAACGTAGCGCACCACTTCTACCTACCGGCGGTCACCGAAGTCCCGTCCCTTCACCAGCTCATCGCCTCCGCCTCGCCTCCACCGGCGACCCTGCCCGGCCCTTCGTCGTTGTCGTCGTCGTCGTCGTCGGCGTTCTGCCTCCAGCTGAACTTCTGGCTGAACTGCGTCCTGATGTGGACCCTCAGCCTCGTCGGGTTCGTCGGCAACAGCCTCTCGATCGCCGTCCTCCATCGCGACAGCGACAACGGCCCGGCGATCTTCCTGCTGAAGGCGCTGTCGACCGCCGACAACTGCGTCCTGGTCGTCTCCTTCGTCTGCCTGACCGTCGTCTACGGATTTCTCCCGTTCGTCTATCCGTCGGCCTTCCGGGCGATCCTGCCGTTCGTGGCCGTGTACGTCCACCCCCTTGGGTCGGTGACCCAGACGTGCACCGTCTGGATGACCGTCCTCTTGGCCTTCAACCGGCACCTGGCCCTCTGCCGGCCGTTCTTCGCCAACCGCTGGCTGACGGACAAGACGATCAAAATACAGGTGATCATCTCAAAGTCCGGTACAGGTATATCGTGTATACCTGTACAGTATAATACTATGGACTGTATGCGTGTGTGTGTGTGTGTGTTGATACATTAATTATTAACCCCTTAACTGGGGATCCCGGATATATCCGTCCATTTTACATTGAGTTACAGTTAAATACACGGTTAAGGGGTTAACAGAGGCATAATGTCATTGCTAAGCTGCGAGGGTAAAACGCAAGTCTAGAGAAAGTAATGGCAACCTACTGTAGATCAATGGCGTAAGCCTCTTGCGTCGCTGCTTACCTAGTACGCGGAGATCAGCGCCGGACCCTACATACGCTCGTTCGGGTACGGGTCTACATTTACATTTACCTTTACCTTTACCCTTAATGTCAATGGAAGGCTAAATGGAGAAGTCATAGCGAACCTAACACGGGACAGATTCTACTGAACCATTCTAAACCCTGTCATTATTATTTAATTAATTAATTAATTATTTTTATCATAGTGATTAATAATAATATTAACAATAATAATAATAAGTGAAATAACAGAACAAGTCAATAATCCGTTAATAATAATAATAATAATAATAATAATAATAATAATAATAATAATAATAATAATATCTTAATGATATCGTAATAATATCCTGATAATATCTTAATAATATCTCGCTAGTATCTTATTGATATTTTAATAATATCTTATGCATGCTGTAGTGTATTAATAATATCTAGCTAAGACATTAAGAATTTAAGATAAAACCTATATCTTCTCCAAACAGTGTTTATTTTGACTAAACTAAACAAGGTCGCCACTGGCTTAGGCTAAGTACCTCTAACAATAGACATCGCTTGAATATGCGACCCTGGGGTAACACAGTGCAGTGATGTTTATAAATTTCTTTTCGGCGTCGAAAGAGAACGGTGGGTACACTGACGCCCCGTTAAGGCGCACTTCTTGAGGAGACCAAGAAACAGCGTCAACGTTAAAAACGACAGTCTGTGTTAATAGTATTTGCCAATCGACGGCTCGCATTAACCCGACTGCGTGTTAGCAGGGCGTCACTGTACTTCTGTACAGCTGCGTTGGTCCGATGGAAACGTTTATCCACCGCATACTGAATTTTTAAAAAAACATAGATTATTATTCTATTTTGATCGAGGCCCTGAGCAGCGAGTAAGCTAAGCCAGTGGCATGCTGGGATACAAAATGGGGTCCGGAAATTGCTGACGTCACCTCAGGGGTCTCACCCATCGGTTACAGAATTCCTGCTCAAGTTGATTATAGTTGTGGTCGAAGTATACGTTATAACCGAGTCCGTTATAACGAAGTTCTACTGTGCTACTACTACTACTACTACTACTACTACTACTACTACTACTACTACTACTACTACTACTACTACTACTACTACTACTGCTGCTACCACTACCACTACCACTACTGCTGCCACTACTGCTACTACCACCACTGCTGCTGCTACTACTACTACTACTACTACTGCTACTGCTACTACTACTACTACTACTACTACTACTACTACTACTACTACTACTACTACTACTACTACTATTGTTGTTGTCGTTGTTGTTGTTGTTGGTAGTGTTGTTTTGTATCTTTTGTGCGTTGTCCTGTACAGGTTTGCGTTGTGGCTTTTCTGTCTTTCGTGATCAGCTCCCCGCGGATTTTTCAATACGAAATTTTCAGCGTCGACGCAAATTCCACGTCACTTCCGGCAACGAACGAATCGTCGTCGACGACATCGGGCCCCGTTGGGTCCCCGTTGGGGCCTCCAGTGGGGCCCCTCCTGAGGCTTTCGGCCCTCGGACTCAACCCCACTTTCAAGATACTATACTTCAGTGTATTCTACACGAGTATAGTACTGCTTCTGCCTCTCCTGCTCCTCATCGGACTCAACGCCAAACTCATACTCCAAGTTCAGGTATACATACTGTATAATCATTCAGGTGTAGGCCTACATATAATTATCATTCAGGTGTACATATAATCATTCAGGTATACATATAATCATTCAGATGTACATATCATCATTCAGGTATACATATAATCATTCAGGTACACATATAATCATTCAGGTACACATATAATCATTCAGGTACACATATAATCATTCAGGTGTACATATAATCATTCAGGTATACATATAATCATTCAGGTATACATATAATCATTCAGGTATACATATAATCATTCAGGTATAGGTATAAATCCAACGTTCTGTCTCCAACGTTACCAACGTTATAGTATATGCATAATCATTCAGGATATATATATATATATATATATATATATATATATATATATTGAATTGCTCTGGGGTTTTTATGTAGGCATCGAAGCGGCTGATGATGCTGAATTCGACGAAATATGTCGGATCGCACGAGAACAACATAACGCTGTTCATGACGATAATCGTCGTCAGTTTGGTCGTCTGCCACACTCCCGACAGGATCGTCGCCATACTGAAGATGACGTCATCGGACGAGTCGACCTGGAAGTGCCCGTCGCCGATCTTCTACGGCGCCTCCCTGTCCAACCTGCTGATCGTGTTGAACTCGTCCACCGACTTCCTCGTCTACTACCTCTTCCGGAAGCGGTTCCGGTACATACTGGCGTCCAAGTTCTTCAACCGACGGAGGCAGTTCCTGCAGCTGCTCGCCGGAAACGAGGCGAAGCCGACCAGAAACGCCTCGTTCGAACCACTGAGACATGCACTTCTGATCCACGACAACGAACCACAACTACAACAACAACAACAACTACAACTACACAATAATCATCAACAACAGCAGCAGCAACACGAACAAGAGCAGCAACAGCCGCAGCAGCAGCAACAGCAGCAACAGCAGCAGCATCCACGTCACCACATTTATGCAACTTTATGACATTTACATGCTACGCTAACTAGACCTGTGGTCGATTGCTATGTGCAAATATCGACTGCTATGCTATGCTACGACAGCTGGTTTAGACAACTTTCCTGCGTCATACGTGAAGACGGCGACCAGTTGGAGACACTTTAAATGTAGCATTATCTCCTCGTTTCTGATTGTCTCAATGCCTCAAGGTTCGTCGAGCCCCCAGGTTTCCCTTATTGACTATATAATGGGGATTGGGGAAGGGGGCGGACCTCGAATAGCGAATGCAATCTGCGTCTGTAACTTTGTATCGTATCCAGTGCCGGATTATGCACCGTGGAGGCCCATAGGCAGTCAAACATTTAGGGCCCCAGGGGCCAGGCCCCTAATGACTACTAGAACGCCATTGAAGTGTAAACATTATTGTATGACGTCAGCGTCGTCACGTGCCTTTCGCATAGCGCTATTATTAAGAATAAGTAAGTGAAAAATTTCTTTCGTCACTGTCTTGTGGGGCCCCTAAAACTCGCGGAGCCCATAGGCAGTTGCCTACTCTGCCTAATGGGTAATCCGGCACTGACCGCATCTCCGATTGATTGAATCCAGTTGAGAGATCTCGAACGATCAGATTCTGTAGCATAGCAAATTGCACCATATGCAGTTTGAACGGACAACAAAATGAATGCTGTATCGTAGCTAGTCTTTATTAATTAAAAAATTAGCAATTTTAGCAATTGTTCGTTAAGAAACAGCATCTCTCTCTCTCTCGCTCTCTCTCTCCGTAACATCCATAACAGATTTCACACTAATTTTCATTTCACTCACTTAAAAACGGAGGGGTTCGGGCCGATGATAAACTGCGCTAGCGTAGTCACGAGACTGCAGTGCAGTGGCGTAGCCAAGGGATGGAGGGTTTGGGGTTAACCTCCTCTTGGGCGCCGACGAAAAATGTTCTTAATGTGTTTCCATGCATTTTAAATTTTCGGATGAGGTTTTGAGGGTCAAACCTCCCTTGGGGCTGCTGACAAAATTTTGTAAGCGTCATTGACGTGACGACCTTATTTCTCCTTGTCAGCATCTGAGAGGAAAAATTTGTTAGAAGGAAAGATATAGGACAGATATATAGACTGGCATTTTATTTGATTGTCAGGATCTTTCGAAAGTTGGTTACGTTCAAAAGTTAAAACCAAAACCTCCCTTCCAGAAATCCTGGCTACGCCACTGATGCAGTGGACCGGGCCTCCCTATTATAATGGGTTGTCGAATATAGTCTGAAAAACTGCTACGAGGTCCAACTATATCAACACTGTCTATGCACCTATATAGCCACCTACTGTTCAATAGGTCTTCCTTTGCCTATTGAACAGTAGGTGGCTATAGGTGCATAGACAGTGTTTATTCTAGCCACCTTAACATTGGGGGGAGTTTTACATGTTTGGGGAGGGGATATAGTTGTCTGCCCAAAAACCTTGACGCAACATGTAGAAATTTTTTTTTTTGGGGGGGGGGGTTCAAACGGGGGAATCCCCCCAAAACAGGCCTAAAATAAACACTGGTGCATAGACATATACAAATCTGAACGAATAAAGAAATTATCTGGCGGAAACCACATTTTCGCTTTTCTCCAACTTTATTGCTTCAAATCGTCAATTTTGACCTTCCCAATTTGGATCCACAGAGTTCGAAATTGGACACCTCCCAGCCATTTCATACGACGCACTAGATTATATAGGCTTAAGTTATAGGGGTAGGGGTACCCCTAGGGGTAGAGGTAGGTGGATAGGGGCGATAACGTCTTTTTTGTGTCAGGATTTTTGCAGAGTTGGTCACGGTCAAAACCAAAAACCAACCCCCTCCGGAAATCCTGGCTACTCCACTATAACAAGCAGTCGCACATAATTATTATCGAAACACACAAGACAACCAACCAACGACGGTCATAGAAGCACAGGATAAGACAGAAAGGGATTGAGGATGAGAAAACGCTGGATAAAAACAATTTTGCAGGAGTTAAGAATACCAGCGCTAGAAATTAGGTCGATTACATTTACATTACATTAAATTCATTAATTGTCTTACTTAACCATCGCCATCTGTCGAGAGACGAATTGCGTAAACATCATTCAAAATATTTGTGATAAAATTGAATTTTAAAGAATTTTAAACGATAAATGAATTTTAAAATTTAAGGAATTTTTTAGAGTCTTTTATCGATTGTCGTCGTTTTTATTTGTAATTGTATACTGTTGAAACAGTGATTATTTGTGATGTTGCCAGTGTTTATGTAGCGCCATTATAGAATCGGTTTCTATTAGCATTGGTTTCGAGTTTACTGCAGCGATTTGAATGTCCATAAGTTGATCAGAATGCCTTTCCGAGTGAAAAGTTAACAAATTCAGCAGCTGCTAGCGTAATTAGAGAAGGATATCTATCTTATTGGCTGAGGAAATTGAACATACATCACGATTTAGGACGTGATTCGTTATTTGGTCATTCATTTTGCCCAAGAGGACCAATTTGTTACTATTATTATTAAGGCTAGAAATTGAAAATTGCGTAAAGTTATTTGTGGAACTGTTATTCTATGGTTTGGAAATGGGAGAGATGTTGTTGCAAAATGGACAAGTGAAAATATTTGCACCAGTGACTGCATTATGAATACTTCATTGATACAAACTTTGAAATTCTTTCCTTTGATTTTTGCCCGAACATTTTAGACCATTATTAATTTTTGGCATATATTTTGGATTTTAGACCAGACGACATCGTGTGGCATGTCTGTCGGACTGAATACTACTTTGTCTTCTGATAGTAAAGTTCACGTGGAATTAAGATTGTTGACCAATGGAAAAGGTGAAATGTCCAGTACTAATTTGTCGGCACCTTTGTACAACGTCGTATCGAATCAGTCCGTCACGTCATCTACAGACTTGCCCGATACGGGTCCTGATACGACCACTTCTGGTGCTATTATTGAGGAATCACATACCATCACTTATGTGTTTGTGATATTGGGAGTTCTGCTTCTTTTGGCAGCTGCCGTGTCTCTGGTTGGTGGCTGTTTAGAGAGTCTTGTCTTTCTATGTTCGCTTAATTTGGCAGTTTTGCGTATCAGACTGCATTTAGTATCACGAATTTATTGTTTAGTATCTCTCTGTTTATACCACTGTTATTGTCAGATCTTGCTAATACAGTGGATCCCGCTTAATCGCATATCGCTTAATTGCATAACCCGCATAATCGCATAACAACATAAAAACCCGAACCAGTGTTTTGTGTATCAGACGTCCCGGTTATTCGCATAGCCCTGTTAATCGCATAGGCAAGGCTCGCACTGCACCTATGCAATTAAGCGGGTTTCACTGTATCACACAATTTGAGTCACCTGTGACATACCTGTGATTGGAAGTGTTCATTGCAGTGGATAATCGGGATATACCGGTATATTTATCTTGTTTTAGGTTGTCTGTCTCATCAAACGTAACAAGTGAGTGCTCGTTATGATGCCAATCAAACTGTTGTGGCTATTAAGAATTGGACTTATCCAACATTAAATCATTTTAATTAGGGCTGCAAGGCATTTTCACTGGCTTTTTGCCACTTGAGGATGGAATTAGTGAGGCGGTCTTCAAATTGCCTTCATTGCAGACAATTAGGGGCGAGCAACTTGTCCAGGTGGCTAGGGTCAGATTCGAACCTGCTACCCTATCACTACTCCACTGTGAGAATTTCACATAATTTTACTGTGAGGTTGGATACTATTAGGCTGTTTGAATTAACATTAACTTACGTTTGCAATCTATGAATTCACATTGAACAGACGATTGGTACAGTTCTTTGTATTTTGCTAACCAAAATTTAAAATTATTGTAATAATTTTCTATTAAAAAGCTCAAATCATTATAGGCAGTACAATAAAAGCTTAATTTTTGCATAAGAGAATGGGTCTATGATCCACGATATCACAACACATCAACGATATTATAAGTATTGCTGCTATTTTTTTGTTTATGATAGTAATGATGATGGTGGTGGTGCTGATGATGATGATGGTGGTGGTGCTGATGATGATGATGATGGCTTCACTGTTTATAGGCTGGATAGAATTCGCCATCACTTGATGCCGCTGTACAACTTCGATCCAACTGATGAAGAGCCCCACTGGGAAGCTGATCTGTTGGAGGATGATCGAGATCAACAGGTTGCTTTGAATGTAAGCCACTCATAGCATGTGCTAATTTCTTGGGAAAGTATTATTTCGCATGATTTGGGACAAATTTGACCAGTTAAAAATGTTTGATAGTGGCTTAGGTTTTGGCAAATGAGTGTTTAAAAATTTCTGACATTCTTTAAAGTTTGATTAATGTAATACGTCAAAGTTGGAGAGAAAAGCTACTGTAGAGATATCTATCGGTTGCTGGATAACGGTTGCTGGATAGTGTTTTGGATAGTGGGTAGTGTTTGGCGCTATTTTTTAATTTCATTTACGTTTTGTTTGTGTTTAACCTTAGATTGCTGGTTCCATAAGTCAGCCAAAGCTCAAGTTTCACTCTCATGGTCTCGACATCTGATGTAAATCCTCTAGTCTCTCATGTTCTTCTGTTTGGGCTTTGGTTGGGCTGGAGAGACTGTGCTAAATGTTCAGCATCATCGTGTCGCACAGAAAGATATAAAGGGCTTCTTTGTTAGCGTCTGTGCTACGATGAATATTATTATAATTAATCGCAGACTGTTTACCCCTGTGCAGACATTCCATGCTTACAATCTCGTTTAAGCAGTTTTTTAGTATTTATTTTGCAACTGTTTTATATTAATTTAGCCTAAAATTTACTGCCAAGCTATTCGCCGATCTTGACGACAAGACATCTTTTCTATTTGGAATGATGCGTTGTTTATTCTGAAACTGTTTCCTGGCTTGATTATTCTAGTCATAATAGTTAAAGTTTTAAGACCAGATTGGTGGCTTAAGCAATGCTACAATGGCTTGTTTGCCATAATATTTTAGAATTCTGAATTGCCATGAGAACTCTCTCTCATCTATACATTCGAGCATGACAGATTTTCTGCTTTAATGTAGTGATGTATTTATTTATACATACGGAGTTGAATTTCTACATGGCTGTTTCGGTATCTACGTACATTTGTGTATTTTCATATTTGATGTTAATGAATTAACCAGTTGTCTACCGACCGAACCTGTATGCTGGTCGTATCTTTACGGTAGTTTGTGTTCAAGATCGATTATTACTGTGAGATGTTTGAAAAGTTGAGATTTAATTCTTATCTGTGGTTGTCTTGGCATTTTTGTATAGTTTTTGAACATTTTTTTGGCGTTACTTTCCGACTTAGAATTCTGTTCGGCTTCAGTTTTGTTGCTGGCGATTCTCCATGGACTTAGTGTTGTCATGTTTTTTTAAAAACTGTATGTATGGTAAACTTCGTTATAACAGACTCAGGTTATAATGTATACACGTGCTTGGTTATAAAGTACCACAATGTATAGCACTGTGTGATGCACTATCGTATTGGATGGTACTGGATACGACGTACCTTGGATATAAGGTACTAAATTGTACCGACTCGCTAAGTGCGTTATAACGAAGTTCTACTGTAGCATTTGATGTTTGAGCTTTTAAATATTTTGTTGCTATTCTGTAATTGGTGCTAGAAAGTCGCAGTACAGACCGTGAAGACAGGTTTAACATTTCTAGCGTATGGAAACTTGTGTTTTAATTTTACTAAACAAAATTTAACTTATTTTACATTTATATCGGCTTTCTTGAATCAGATTCCTGTGCTAATGACAATTTTCAGAAAAACTCGTATAATTAATTATGGTTGGATATAATTGAAATGCTACATGATGTAGATTTGCAAGTGTTTAAATGTCATAAGGCATAATATTATGTGTCCAAAATTATATTTACTTACAAGCAAATGTCACAATAATTAATATATGGATAGGCATTGATCAGGCAGCAAATTTGCTGTCAGTTTGATTGTTGCCACTGCATTGTTTTTGGTAGATCTGCTGGTTTTTGGTATCTTCTACTGAAATCCCAACTTTTATACGAGATTTTAGACAAGTCTTCTAGTTTTTACAATTTTTGTTGCTTCTTAATTGTTTGGATGTATGTGCTCTTCCAGAAATCTAGTATTTAGATTAGCAAAAAAAACCGATTCATTATTTGTGGAAGTGGGAATCATATTTTTCATATATTTTACTTGTTTTAACCCTGCAAGAAGACTGATAAAAAGAAGTCAAATGAATTCTAGTGCTTTTTCTTTTTCGTTATTAAAACATATTGGTAAAAAAACCTCAATATAATTACACAGATGATAGCTATCAAAAATGTGGGTGCAGATTCGTTGTACGTATCAACTGGGCTTCACTTGGTGCAAATTTGAAGGTCCTATAATGACACAAATTTCCACCAAATGTCTGCCATAAACACCTGGACTAGTCCTGTGAAAATTTTCACCTGTGACCCAAAAATTCATGTCCATATACCACCCACATTTCACTTTAGAATTGTCAAAAACCCTGCAGTGATGTCAGTGAACTAGAAAATGTGGCCCCTTTCCATTTGAATGCGTCGAATTTTGCAATAGACAAACGGGGGCATCAAATCCTGTGGGTCAACAAAAAAAATTTAATTACATGAAATATTTTAGAAATGTCAAGTCACATTTAAGTTTTACGTATGTCCATTTGATGAACAAAACAAGAATCAAGTCTGTTCGTTGCCGTATAAAAAGAAATCGATGGCTTTAAAGTTTCCGTGCACTTCAAATGAAAGAATTCTGTTCAGAGTAATTTACTACACTCTAGTATGTCATCTGGTTCCAGTTCATCATCCGACTCCTAAAAACCAATTAAGTTTATGAGGTTCAAGAAACTCTAAAGTAACCTTACAGGATAATTATGTTAAACTAGTACAAAATCATTTACAAGGGTGTAGTAATCGATTACATTCAATGCATTATACTAAAATTCTGATAGGGAATAATAATAATAATAATAATAATAATAATTATAGTAATAACAAGCTTAAGAGTGGTTCAGTAGGGTCTGTCCTTAGTGTCAACATATTATTCAAGTGTAACTATATTTTACTTTTTAGGAATTTCGACCTAAAAATTTTAACGATAAGCAAGTGTGAGACTTACTGCATCACGGATAAAGCGGGGCTCCAGCGTTCCAGTGTTTGGGTCGTAGTTGACAAGAGCTCCCCCAGTGAGCACGGCTGGCGTGCTCTCAACTGTAATCGAACGTCCAGTGAAAGCCTTATTGAAAAAGAGTAAATGATCTTCAAGTTAATCACGGCAAAATACCGATTGAGAATGCTTCAGTTTGTAACCTCCAAAATTGCACGTGCAATAAGCGCTAGAACTAAGATAAAGGAATGGATATCTTACAATAAGAACTTAATTAAGAGAGTTAGGTTTATTTATACAGGAACATGTATTTGTCCCGATGACATCACTGTGCCGCTAGTACAGTGCGGCCTTATTATGATGAACTGCGACACCTGGATATTTGTCATTATATCTGACTGATTGCCATTGTATTGATACAAGGGGTTATTACTGTAGCTGGTATCATTGTAATAATAATACCGGTACTAATACTACTCACCTCAAATCTTGTTACCATCCTCCATAGGTGTACTATCCTGCAATTGCCTACCTGACAGCCATGGATTATGGATTGTGGATTTGACCCAGATTGAGGGCTTGTGAATAAGCCAGTGCACTGTGCAAAGCTTCTGGTAGCACTATAGAAATTTGGCTGACTCACTTACTTACCTAATAATAACAACAACAGTCTATTCAACGGAGCGGGTCATAGTTTGAAAATACAGGTCACGACTTCACTTACTGTGATATTCACTTTTGGCACTTCAGTGCGATGGAAATTTGCTCTGAAATGAGAACAACGCATGACAACTTGGCAGTTTATCAACCAATCACTATTCACTTTGAAACATTTCTTTGCTGATCTTAGTCGAAAGAACCGAGAACATATTCATAAATATCCAACCGAAAAGGAAATGTTTCCAATGTCTAACTGTCGGCCGCACTTAAGCCAATTGGACATCCGAACATAAGCGCCACCTTCTGGTGAAATTTTGATGCACTTGACGCGCCAAACTGGAGAACATAAGTGGAATGGCCTGGTATCACATGTCAGCACTTTTGACAAATCATAAAAGGATGTCCAACCATGCGGCTGTATTCAATTAAATTTCACAAAAGGCCACATTTTTTATGGCTAGTGCCCGAGGGCCAGGTGAAAAACTTATTTTAGTCAGAAAAATATAGATCATAAGTAATAGAAAACAGGTAAGTTGAAAACAAGAAATTTAAAAATAATTCGTATGCATTAGAAACAATTTTTTGATCATTTCAGCATCTCTGCGGGCCATTTCACAGCCACCGCCGGGCCCTATTTGGCCCGCGGGCCGCCATTAGACTACATCTGTCCTAAACTAACCACTGTAAAAGGCGACGCAGTTAAGAAGTAAAGAGTTGTCTACGCTTACGTGGATTTGTAGTTTGTTTGTACTCTTGAAGCATCGATTGCCGAATTCTGTTTCTCTTTTGCAGCCTAAAAACAGAGCATGAAGAGAAGAAAGAATGCTTAGAGAATGAATGTAAAAAAATAAAATATCTTTAATGAGAAGGTATTTTTAAATTTTCAAAATGGACAATCATACAAGGCATAGATATCGCAGTTAAATTACAGTGTAAAAATAGTAAATGTACTGATTTACCTTCAGATGCTTGTAACTGGAAGTCCTTTCCAGGAATTCGGCAAAGCTCTGTAGCTCCTTCTCTTTCAGGCGACGTCTTTCTCGCATCTACGCACCGCATAAAATTTTTTGCACTTTATATTTTTTTTTCGGTATACTGTAAACTTCAGTGAAAGCAGAAAAACCAGATGAGCGAGTAAGATAAAAAGATCGTGCATTCCCATTACTTTCCAGAGTAAATAACAATTCCCTAATCAAAAAATAATAATTTTAAAATAATTTTAAAATTAAATTAGATATTTAAGGCATATTACCTCAGCATAGAATTCTTGCTCATCGATCAAATCTTGCTGAGTCTGAGCATCGATCAAATCCTTCTGAACCTCGACGATCTGCTCCGTTCGGATGTTGATGGCGGAGGAAATGGCCTCCATCGCTTCCCGGTCGGGAGTTATCGGTCGGATGCAATCCTCGACCAATTCCGATATTATCTCCGTCCACACCTCGCCAATCTTTGGTTCATTTAGCAAAATAATACCCACATTTAAACACAAAACTAGATAAAAAAACAATTACTTTCCTACATTGTTTTTGTCCTGCAGGTATGCATATACCTGTAATAATGAACTAGAGCTAACAGTCTCTAATACCAATAATTTCCAGGACTGTTACCAGCATGGAGCCACATAATTTCTTAGCTTATCTGACTTCAAGCATGCTGTACAATTCAAAATCTATGCTGGACAGACATAGGATTTCAAAATGTAAGGTCTAATATAAGTACACTAATTAACGTGTTCTGAAAACCCATAATGAAATTCAAGTTGAAGGAAAGAGCCACCACAAACCTTAAAGTCAAGATAATGTTCTATTATAGTCAGTGTCACATGATCGTCACCAGTCAATCCAGGAAGTTCAACAAATCCTAGAAGAAGAAAAACACAACATATTTTAAAGCAAATCACATCAGTTTTTACCAAAAAGACCACTCATACATAAATAACAAACATTAAAATGAATACAGGTGTAATACAAAATAAGGGCTGGGTAAAATGTATGTAGATAACAGATTAACCATTAAACCATAAATTAATAAACTTACTTGTACATCAAACACAGGGCTTCAGCAAAACTTTTCAGAAAGACAGTTTTCATTTCACTCCAGCACCTCAATGTGCAAACAATTTAGAAATTACTGTACATAAAATCTTCTGCACGAATAGAGTAATAGGGTGAATGATTGCACCCACCTATTTTGTTAAATATGGAATAGAGCTTAGCTCTCAGGTTTTCCGAAACGTCCACTATGGACTGACTCGGACAGTTGGCTGGCAGAGGGATAACAGCCTGGCAGCCCTGCAAACAGCTCAACAAAGGCCTCTGCAAGTCTGCAAAAACAAACAATTCAACAACGATGATCACTGCATACTCATATTCAGAGATAGTCAGACATTTCCGTACCCTAAGCCAACCAGGCATCGTACGGTAATGGGCTGGAAAATCTGTATTAAACTAGGACAATGCTCCCCCCCCCCCAGTTTATAAGACCCTAGGCTACCTGCAATGGCTCCATGTTCGTCTCGAACGACACCCAATCGCCTTTCCTCCTCGCGCCAGAGTTCGCAAAACAGGTGCGGCGCCGAGACGTTGTCCTTTCCCCGCCAGACGGCGATGTGCGACAGCGTCTTCTGATTTTCGGCCAAGTCCAAGAAACAGCCAAGAATCTGACTGTGCAGACTGTGCGGAGTTGACTTTGAAAGAAAGCAAACAAAATACACTTCAATATTCAGATTATTTACTTTCTGATTTTTTGCAAAAAAACTGACAAATTGAATAAAATAGGCCGAAATAAAAGCATAGGGAATTTTGCTGTCTGGTTAGGAGGAAGAGACTTAAATTAAGGCAACTGAAACCTCAATGAGATCCAAAAGTAGGAAGACTCCGTCCTTTTCGAGGAAATAATCCTCAACATCGAAACAGCCGACAACTGCACACCTAAATACGAACACAATAATTCAAGTAGAAGCACAAGTAAAATCATCATGGAAAAAAGCATCATAATAACAACTGAATTGTCACCTGCCTCGAGGATTTGGAAACTGATTTTTACAATTATTGCAAAACTGTCTGTTATCATTTTAATAATAATAATAATAATAATAATAATAATAATAATAATAATAATAATAATAACCTCCAAGCATTATTAGTACAGTTGATAAGCCGTATGATTGTTCATTTTGTGGATAAAAGCATGAAATTTTGAACATTGACACTTCTTATAATTTAGTAACATTCTGTCCAGAGGCATTCGAATAAACTTAAGGGTAGGGGTACCAATAAAGGTAGGAGAATGGGTACCCCTAGGGGTATGGCTAGGGGTAGGGGTACCCCTTGGGATAGGGTAGGGAAATCAAAAGTGCTAGCCATTCACACGTCTGCCAATACCATTCTCTGTAGTTTTATACCAAAAGTGCTTGGCATTCAGAATTTTGCCTGTGGTATTCTCTAATGCGTAAATTGGACTTTTTAAAGGACATTTTTAAACTACAGAGAATGGTATTGGCAGACGTTTGAATGGCTAGCACATTTGACAGAGAAGTGAAGAGCACCTGCTAATCAAGTTTTTTCAAAAATTAGGGCACTATCTCTTGTAGATCAAAAGTGCTTGGCATTCAGAATTTTGCCTGTTGTTTCTCTATTGCGTAAATTGAACATTTTAAAGAGTATTTTTAAACTACAGAGAATGGTATTGGAAGACGTTTGAATGGTTTGCACTTTTGACAGGCAAGTGAAGAGGACCTAGTAATCACGCTTTTTCAAAAATTAGGGCACTATCTCTTGTAGATCAAAAGTGCTTGGCATTCAGTATTTTGCCTGTGATATTCTCTAATGCGTAAATTGGACATTTTAAAGCACATTTTTAAACTACAGAGAATGGTATTGGCAGACGTGTCGATGGTTAGCACTTTGGACAGAGAAGTGAAGAGCACCTGCTAATCAAGTTTTTTCAAAAATTAGGGCACTATCTCTTGTAGATCAAAAGTGCTTGGCATTCAGAATTTTGCCTGTGGTATTCTCTAATGCATAAATTGAACATTTTAAAGGACATTTTTAATCTACAGAGAATGGTATTGGCAACATTACTCATGGGGATGAACAATTGTGCCAGTTTTCATCACAATCTGAGATGGTGACGTCCGATTTTATTCAAAAGCGTGTTGATTTGATGCGGAATTACCCTTTTCGTATTTTAGCTTCGGAGGAAAAGCGAAATGAAATGAAAATATTCATATCTGTACACTCTATAAGCACAATTATTACCTAGTATTGTTTATTTGGCACTGTATTGATTGTCATTTGTCTACGTACTGCAGCTCAAGCGGAATTTTTTTTACAAATTATCAAGAAAATTTATGGTGTCAAATTGCATGGTAAGAGATAACAAAAACTTGTGCATCCTTTGGGGAAATTGTTCAGGGCCATGTACCCTATAACTGTGCCAAATGGCATGCTTTTATCCAGAAGTGAACGATTCTTGGCTTTTATGGACTTTAGCCCCTGAACTATATTCAGCAAACATAGAAAGTTACAACGGCAATAATGGGGATAGGGGTACATTTTCCTCAAAAACAGTAAATGTTTCTGCTTTCTTTAAAAGACATAGTGGAATCAGTGATTTGAGCCTAATTCGATCGGTGCCTTCAAAACGTTTAATGCAAATTACCAGACGCAGTTGATGGCCGAAACCAAGAGACCAAAATGGCCGAGACCAGAGGAAAGTAGACTGATGTCCATTTTCAGGAATTTGACCAAGACGTTAACGCCTGCCTTACCAAACGTTTCCTTGGAAAAAAACGACAAACATCACAGTGGTTCCAAAATAAAGTAAATTAAACTATGGTAATAATAATCAATGAATCCAGTTAAATAAGAAATGGAATATTGTTTCAAAATTCCAGTAAAATTTTGAAGATAAATCACGTGACTTAGCAAGGAGACATAACGCATTTACTAAGTTCCTCCAGACTATTTAATAATAATGATGATGATGATGATGATGATGATGATGATAATAATAACTGGATTTTATGTAATAACAAATACACTGTTTATGTGCATCATATAGCACCCATGTTATGGCTTACACTCCCAACACTGCAACACAATTATCAAACGTAGAAGACTACCTAACTGTATTCAGAACTGTTACATGTGTATTAGACGTGGAAAAATTCCAACCTTTCTCTGAATCTCGTGCTGGCAAATGGATGCTATGGCAACGAGAATGTCAGTCTGCATCTCGACGTTGATTGCGTCGTCCGGCGCAGACTTTCCTTGGCATCTGTCCGCAATTAAGCAGTCCAAAACGGCTGAAACGAAATCAGTGCATCAGACTTTACTCCCGGTCGACAACTAAAGTGCTTGTAAAACTCTTACAAAGAAAGAGGTCTTCCATTCACTCGTTCATTCAATCATTCATTCATTCATTCATTCACTCATTCATTCATTCACTCAGTCGATCATTCTACAAAGCTCTGTCTGTTACTAAAATTACAGAACAGTGTTTCACTGCACAAGGTAACAGATCAGTTCAAGTTTTAACCCCTTAACTGGGGGCACCGGATATATCTGTCCATTTTACATTGAGTTACAGTTAAATACACAGTTAAGGGGTTAATGCAGTTATCAATAATATCGATTTAAGCACTTTAAAAACACGCGACTTTTATCAAACAAGGACTAAAAGCTACTAACAGACGAGCTGGGTGATCGCCCCTTGTTCCGTGAGATCCTCCAGAACAGCATCACAATAGGTGGAAGCCATGTTTCTGATCACCCGCAAGGTGTGGCGCAACTGCGCCCTCTTGTTCCCGCACCCGCCGACCGCGTGAAACCCGTTTCCAAAGCCAGCGTACTTGTCTAAAATAACGTGACATTTCGACCCTGTTTAGCCCGACTCTTTACGACAAGATGCAGCATATGGTAATATGGGCAATTCTCATTTCAAGCCATACATGGCCTAAACCCTGCAAACCCCCATCTGTGTTTGACTAAACTCTCTTAACCCCTTAACTGGAAATACCGGATATATCCATGTCCATTTTACATTGAGTTAAAGTTAAATACACAGTTAAGGGGTTAATAATACATTTGTATCTGCGATGTAAAAGATTCCTGGTTTTACATACATACAAGGCATTTAAAATACAGTAGAACCTCGTTATAATGGACTCGGCTATAACGTATACTCAGTTATAAAGTACAGCAATGTATGGTCCCATGTGATGTGCTACCATATTGGATGTTACTGGATAGAACGCACCTCGGATATAAGGTACTAAATTTTACAGACCCGCCAAGTATGTTAGAATGAAGTTCTACTGTAGTGAGCTCTCTAAAAAAACAACTTTCCAAGGTTTGGTAAAAAGGTCTCGATAGAATAAGTGAACGATACGAAATGAATTCACCTTTGAAAAATCATGAAATCACACAAACATATATACCGGATCATATGCATCATTATCATACATCATCATACATCATGTTGTATACATCATCATTATACAACATATATACCGGATCCAATGCACCATTCCAGGAACAGGAGGAGTCGCGTGCTTCCCTGACAGACAATGTAGTCGTCAACCATGAGTGGAGCGAGCGTGGAAAGAGCAGCGATGGCGTGCAGCTGGATCTCCTCGTACTGAGCGGGGTTCCAGGTTTTACTCGCCTTTTTCATCTCGTTCGAAGTCACGTAAGAAAACAGGGCCAAAAGAACGCGGCCTTCGGACATCACCTGCACCGTAAGAAGAACCTCCGTTTAAAATAACACAGATTCCAGTAGATAGAACACAACACTCAAACATTCTTACTGCAATGCTAAAGGCAGTGTATTCCTGCATTAGCAGAGTCTGCTTAACGTGAATATCTCCAGGGGCATACCTAGGGACTTTTGTGGCCACGACAGGGGGGGGGTCACAAAATTAAATTAGCAGGTTAACAGATCTTCAATTAACAAATCCGTGACATTTTATTGACCCAAGATTCAAACTACAAATGCAATTTTCTTGCTTTTACTGATGTGATCTGGTCTATGATGCGCTCAAAGTCAGTTTTTCCAGTTTTTTTTCTTTTTCTACGCCAAGTAAAGCAAAGTCACAGGCTTTTGGGCGTCCCCTTCAATTGGCGCTCAGGGTATCAACCCTACCTGCCACACCCTGGATATGCCACAGCAGGCCTCATAAGGTTAACCCCTTAACTGGGGATCCCGGATATATCCGTCCATTTTACATTGAGTTACAGTTAAATACATGGTTAAGGGGTTAAGGTAAGAGATAGATGTTAAGTAGGGTGTCAAACTCACTGGAATGGCCACAGGGTTTCTGCTCAGTTGAACCATTAGGTTGATTAGAAGCTTCTTGAATTCAAAGTTCTCGGCGTTCTTTGGCAGTCTGAAGTGCTTGACGAGCGCGTTGTGACTTTTAACTGGAAGCAAAAGGTTCATCGAAAAATCAACAACGGCAATCATTCCACTGCTTGCACACAAGCAGAGGTGCTACACGAAATTTGCCGTAACATAACAACACTAAGTAACAGACACCGACTGAAAATTATAACAGAATGTATTTATAATGCATTTTAATATTCTAATAAAACATACTAATGCATTATAATGCATTTTATAATACTGTACATCCCATGACAGTAGCCTTTAGAAAGGTCTAATTTAAGCCTAAATGAACAATGAGATGAAGATTAGCATATAAGATAATGTAGTACAAGTGACAAAAAAATTAAAAACCGTTTGATTGAATTTTGAATATTTAAATCTTAACCCCTTAACTGGGCAACTATTTGTAACTCAATGTAAAATGGACGAGCGTTACTCGGGGCACCCAGTTAAGGGGTTAAACGATTCTTTATTTTCAATTAACATTTCAACCGTTTTGCAAAAAAAGTCACATACCTTCTTCGAACGTGGCAAAAACCGCGGCCTGTTTGACGAAACCTGTCTCGACGAACGGAGCGTCCGAACAGACGGACGCGAAGAGAGAGGCGACGACGAGAAGGTCGTTGCGCAGCTGATGACCCGAGCAGCTGGTACCCTGGGTCGTCTGCTCAAGGAAGGCATCGCGCAGTTGACTGCAACGGAACAAAGTCAGCACAAGCGGGAAAACTCGAGGCTCGATCGATGTGACATTTTTACCGTGGCTGGACAAAATGTCACGGACAAAATGTCATGAAAAAATGTCTCAGACAAAATGTCACGGGTTGGGGTCTGGGTTAGGGCTAGGCTTAGGGTTACATTTTATCCCCATTACAACTTGTCCGTGATATTTTGTCCCCATGACATTTTGTCCTAGGACATTTTGTCCTAGCACCATTTTTATGGGAAGTGGGCCTGTAAATGAGATCTTTCTGTATCAAAAAGTTATGCCATTCCCAAATTTCTCATATCAACTTTCTACCTTATGCACTCCGTGTTGTTCAACTGTTTGCACAGTAGCTCGGCTGATCCGTTTTCCAACAGATTCCACAAAATGTCGATGGAGTTAAACAGCACTTTTCCAGTCGGATCGTCAACGTCCATGAGATGGGAGCACAACTGGTATGCACCGCATCCATTTAGTATTTTATCACAGTTGGACGCTAAATGAAAAACGTACGTGTACACACGAGCAGTCTGAAACACACTGCCAGGGCAATGGCAAATAGTCTTAACAATTAGGAATTTAAGTAAGTAAGATGCTTCAAACAGACTTTCATGATTTAAATTCTACACCATTATTTAGTCTGTGACTACTGCTGCTGCTGCTACTACTACTACTACTACTACTACTACTACTACTACTACTACTACTACTACTACTACTACTACCACTACCACTACCACTACCACTACCACTACCACTACCACTGCCACTACCACTACTACTACTACTACTACTACTACTACTACTAATAATAATAATAATAATAACTTGGTCTTAAGTTTCAATGTCACATGGCTTATAATGTATAATCCTGGATGTGACCTGGATCTTTGTGTGAATGAGACTTGATGTTTCATTGGCTGATGCTTCCGTGGAGTGGTGTAATAGAAGTTTAACATTACATTAGATTAGATAATAAAAAGTTGTTAATTACCTGAACATTGCGACAGCAGCCGCAGCAAATCAAGAACTGCAAGTCGTACCTCAGGATCATCATCGACCAATGAAAGCGACTGTCCAAAAAAAGATTCGGGCATTAACGCATTAGCATTTCAAGGAAAGATTTTCAATTTTCAAGAAATTGATAGAAAAATTCAACCTCCAACCACAAGATAATAAAAATTCAGTAAAACAGAAAGAATCTAAAAATTAGACAACAATTTGTCAATGCTCACTTAACAAGAGATAGTTGAAACATAGCACATACCTTGGCCAGAGTTTCTGCTACATCACTCTTCTCAACCAGCATTTGATTGTAAGTTAACGAGTTCTGTTTATATTCTGGAAATGACAACGTAACCATTAACCCCTTAACTGGGTGCCCCGAGTAACGCTCATCCATTTTACATTGAGTTAAAAATAGTTGCCCAGTTAAGGGGTTAATAAAGAACAGAGTGCATATCTGGAACACATTCACAGTAAAGACTATATCAGAAACTGCACAACTGAATTTCTCAAAATAACCAAACTTAACCAAGAATTTGGGGCGGCCTAAAATTTCTGAGGTAAATAGTAAAACAAATATGCAGATTTTCGAAAAACCTCTGTTTTAATCCAAACTGAATCGCAAAGAAAACTGCAACTGACAATTGCTAAAACCTCTGCTATAAAATCAACGCATAGGCAAAGTTGTCCTGGTAGGTAAGTAAGTAAGTAAGTACCAGTAGTAAGTAAAGTAAGTAAGTGAATTACTTTCAATTCTCTGTTGGCTTGGGTGAGCACAATAGAATCTTTTCAGAGTGTCGCATATCTGCAGCCGAAGGCACCGTTCTGGAACCCTCATCAGGTAGCCTACACACACACACAAAACAGATCACAAGTACAGTAAAACCCTGAAAATTGAGCTCAGAAAAATAATACTAAAAACTTTAAAATTATACTAAATCAACTTCAGTCAGTTTTGTCAACACTATCATCTGCAATTATAAAGCAACCATGACCGACCTTCGTATCACTATTGAAAACCAAAATTTGAGAGGAACGTTTATTTCAAAGCATCTCAGCTTTGGCAGTTCGGCTGAATGAGTCACCACATTAATCGGTGCATTAATAATAATAATAATAATAATAATAATAATAATAATAATAATAATAATCTCATGAATACAGTCACAAAGATTTTGAAAATGGCTAAAATTCTGAAGCGCCTGATACCAAGCTGGTCGGTGCTTTCGACGGCAATTTGCTCAAAACACAATTCATCCGACTCCTTTTCCTTCAGGTACGGAAGACTGCAGAGACGAAGGAATTCCGCCATCGGTTCCGCATACCGCGGAACATCCTGCACTCGATCTGCACAGATATTCAGTATCCTGAATACCAACACCAGATCCTTCATGATCTTTGTGACATGGTAAAGGATCGTGGTATCAGGCATTTCTTGTCGCTGAATTAACCCCATTACCATGCATTTAACTGTAACTCGATTTAAAATGGCCGGATATATTCGGGGTTCCTGGTAAAGGGGTTAAATGGCATCTGAAGAGCATAAAATAAGTCTGTGGCAAATCTGCAGTACTTGCGGCCCATTATTTACGCGAGCATTACTAACCGCATCCATTTTCTTCTTCCACTTACTATCACGTAATCCTTGGTATCGTGTATGTATCCAAATAAAACTCTTCTATCTTAATACTTTTAAAAACGTGGCTCTAGATAAATGGTGCAAGCCAACTGTGTCGCTACTTACCTGACACCGCTGTCAGTAGCAGCCAAACACCACAATGAATAACCATAAATAAATAACTTTGCAACAAAGATCATTGAGCAACAGGAAAAAAAGACTTTCATTTTTACAAACTCCAAATTACTAGCAAACCAATTACCATAGCATACAAAATAGAGATGAATTACTATATTCTCATGCATGCAATGCACACATTAGATGAGCGAATGGACCTAAATACAGCACTCTCCCAAACGTTCCAACTACAGCAATATATTTCAACTTAAACTCACAACATATTGAGACCTCTTTTTATTATATAAGTCTGATCAAATCTTTCAAAGGATACAAATCCATTTTTATAATGTTTGGCAACTTTGTTCAGAGTATGAATGTGACGATCACACAAATTAGCCTAAAACAAAGATAATAATAATAATAATAATAATAATAATAATAATAATAATAATAATAATAACAACAATACTGTATGCCTTTATCTCATATATAATTTTAGGTAGTTTGGCAAATTTAGAAGATAAATCATAGTTGTCATCATCACATTGGCTTGCAATGTACACCATTTAAATTATATTATTGTATTTTCAAATGCAATAAAACACGATAGAAAAATGCAATAAAACATGCAATAAAAATTTTTAAAACGCAAAAAACAGCATCCAAGAAACAACATATATAACATATAACGTATAACAGCATCCAAAAAAACATATCATATTTCACAAATAATTATCCAAGCTATCATACAGCCGCCAGGAACAAGAAATATGAAAGTCAAATTCTCACTGAATGCGGATCTGTTAACAATTTCACAACTTTAGCCAAAGTGATCGGTGGTACAGAAGAATCCTAAGATTGAAAAGCACAATGAATTTAACAGCAAAATATGAAGAGCACACTAATAAAGTACAGTTAAGGTTAAGTGCCTAAGATCCCATCTTATCATTAACAATATCTATAAGAGGTTCGGTAACATCAATTTGTAAACACACACTCTTCGTTACAACTCTCCAGCTTGTATAGACAAGATATTATAAACAGAATAAACTAGTGGAAATTTCAAAACCATATTTACTTTAGCTAATCATGAAACAGAAGAATCATAAATACTGCACATATCCTATAAAATTTACACTCTGACAGACCATAAATATAATGGTGCCAAACAAGTTAGACAATTATGGAACATATCCAGGAGTCAATTGTCTGTAATAATTATTTAGGTACTTTCCCGTTATCCGGACCTCAGTGAAGTGTAATGGCTTTTCGGTTGGGAACCTGACCCTAACCCTAATCCTAACTCGAACCCTAACCCTAACGCCTCTCTAGCCAACTACACCATCCATCTACTGGAGTCCGGATAACGGGAAAGAACCATTATTTATATGAATCAGTCAAACTAGAGTTTAATTTAATATTGAACTTTTATGTAGAATACATAGCAGCAGTTCTATAACACAGTCATAAAATGCCGAACCTTGAATAACCCAATGTCCTGATCGGCAATAACATGATGTATGATCGGAATTCCTGATTTCATACATTCTTGTTGGGTAGAATTTCGAACGAAAGTATTCTGTTGACACGTATTAATCGGGGGCAGGGTATCGGCAGACATGACCGCCTACCGGATAATGCACGTACGATTATGACAACTACTAAAACGACTATTAAAACGGCGAAAGATACGGTAACACAATTAATAAAAAATATGCGCTACAAAAAACAACGCTCGATCGAAGTAATCGTCGCTTAATTTCACGTGAATTTTTTTTAAAAACTTTTCGTAGCCGTTCGCCATCTTAGTTTTTGGATGCTAGGCAACGCCAAGAATATTTCACGGAGGTCTACAAATATAAGCGTATTTCGTAACCAATGACGGTCACGCCACCTAGTGTGCAACGCGATAGTTAAAGAGCAAAGTGTCTATTTTGCTCGCGACTGATCAGACCCATTAGATATTCGAGATACTACCACATAGTAACATTAGCACCTAGGAATAAGGAGCTACTTCGGTGCTGCTTTTGAAAGCCCTATAGAAATTAACGAGATTTTACTTACTTACTTATTATGAAAGGAATTTTAAAATCTGCTTTTTGTGATGTCAAATTTGAAGGCTGTAGCAGAGACAACTGTTTAGCAATAACTTTTGTGACGTGATTCAACTACTAGTCTACCAGTAAGCAATATCATTGGTATTTATATAAGCATTTCTTTATTATGGTAGAAAGGTGCAAATAATCACAAGACTTACTGATCTGTAATAACAGAATAGTTTGACAAACATGAATCACTCACATAATCAACCTAGAAAATGTTATAGAGTAGACAATGGTAAAACAACTTAATTAAACACGTCATATATGAAGGAAACTGGCTAACAAGAAAAATAGGCAGTGAATCAGTGGTTAATCTGCGTCGCCTAGCTAGCAGCAAAGAGTAATAATAAAAATAATAATAATAATACTAATAATAATATAATATAACAAGGTTTAAGTGGTTCAGTACCGACTGCCCTGTGTGAGAACCACTGTGAGTACAATCAGATTAAAAGTACACTGCCTTGTTGTGCGTGTTTCAGATTTTACTCACTTATCTGGGTTAAATGTTGAATCCTAATCTACTCGCTCATATGACTGCGATTACTGCCTGAGCCTCTAGGATCAAACAGCAATACAGATGAGTTTTGCATACATATAGGTACAATAAATCACAATTAAACTCATGACTACCAGCAAGTGCTGGATTAGGACCATGGGAAACCAAATAATGTAACAAATAACAAATAACTATCATACTTTGGTAGCTTAAAATTAATAGTAGTAGAATTTCATTCTACTAATTGAAAATAGTAGCAATTCATAATGCTGACTACAAATAAAATTTATATAAATCTGGGCTTTGCCTGTTGAATGATAAAGACGTGAGGCCTTCTTGCAACAAGTCAAATATTAAGAATAGTAAAATCTTCCTGCAAAACATGACTTACAAAATAACAAACACCATCAACAACAACAATTACAACAACAACAACAATCAACAACAGCAAGTTATAATCTTTACACTTTACGACAATATTATCCTACACTTCTATCACAAGACATTCAAAAAATAAAGCATACAGAAAATAGTTCTAAAATATATCACAAAGTGAAACAGAATCACTCTTATACAACAAATAATAAAAAATTCCCAATATCACATTCATTGAACTTGACTAGCCACAGTTTAAAATAGAGAATGTTTAAGAAATGGGAAAGTAAAAAAGCTATTCAAAAAACTCAGATCAGTCTACTATTTTTTTTAAATGCACAATATAACTGCTTATTCATACGTGAAAACACCTGCAACAACACTAGGGTTCAAAAGACTTGGAACATCAAATGCTACCACCATAGATTACACAAACATTGCAAATTCTCATTAATTGACATTGAACAAAAAGCAGCTGATAAGAAAATGCAAAAGAGCATGTGAAAAAACATGTATGACAAGAAACATGCAGTGACATGTCCTGAAATTCATGGATGCAAGACCTTTCTAAAGGGCTCGATTGGAGCAAAAACAAACAAGACTAACCAAACGCTAACAATACATGTCATATTATAGAAAACGTGAAACTGGTCATAACAGAGCGCTCGCTGCTTGCTGACAGTATACGAGAATACGGCTGCCATTTATTTAAAATCTCAACAACACTTACAAAGAATGGAAAACTTATACATAGACTATAAAAGTGAGCTTTACATTTTGCCACTGAAAGCCAAATACAAATGCTGATGGCAAGAAAAAAAAGAGACTAGAGTCACCTCCATAGCAGCTCAGCAGTGTTGACTCAACCATTCATTCATTCATTCGCTTACTCGCTCGCTCGCTCAACAAGACCCAGTAAAGACTGATTGTCATTACAACATGCATGCAATAATGTACAGCAATAAATGAACAAGTTCCACCATATCACGAGAAAAGTGCAAAAGACGACAACTTCAAATCTAAATAAGAGATAAAGTCAAAGAAATGACAAAAATGATAAATTTACTAAATCATTTAGCAAAGTTTCTGTAAAATTTAATAGAAAGACAAAATGTGTAAAACAACATTTCGTACTGCTGCAGAAAGCAGCTGGTTTTAGACAAAGCTTCATCAAAGTTGTTCTGCTTTATCAAAATATTTGGTAAAAACATATTCAGGAATGTAAAACTATATTCAAAGCGATAAACAATACACAACAAATGAATTAATAGAAGATTCAATAGTCTAAACAATATTGCCACTTTGAAAAATAGCTACTTAACAAAATGCTCGGAAAATTTACAAGCAGCAAGTAATTTAGTCAGGTTTCAAAAGTTGTCAGAACAATCATTATATGGCAAAAAGGAAAGTCTACTCACAAAAATAAGTTACAAATGCATACAAGATAAAACTTTAAACGTTAAAGCCATTGAAAATCACCAATGCATAGAAGACCAAGATGAATGAAAACGTTAAATAAAACTGTTCAACGTGCACACAGGAATTAATTTTCACTGAACCTTCATTATCAAATTTCGTACACAGCTGATCATTACAGAAGCTGGTAAATAATGTCAACAACTGAAATACACAGTACAAAGCAAAAAGTTGTACCAAATTGAAATCACAAGAGAAAACAACCATCACTTCATCTGAAATTAAACAACTTAAACGACAAAAACAGCTGCCCTTACTCAAGAGTTGAAACAAAACTGGCACTGATATTTTACAAGAACAAAATGATACTGTAATATATATCATATCTCTATCTATATTTATATATTTTGATCAACTGAATGCGAAACTTAATTTCCAGCCACTTACGGCAAGACCAAAATCACACAAAACAGAAGAAGAGAAGGAAAACATGTTGATATACAATATTCAAAACATAAATTATAAGTTTCAAAAAGGAACCTAATATTATTGAAATATTTAAAATTATCTATTCTGCAGCACAAAACAATAGCAAAAGACAAACCTTAAATACTGGCAACTTATCAAAATAATAGCAGTTTTTCGGATACCTGCAACCGATTTGCCATTCAGGATTAGAATCCTAACAAAAGGTCGGTCATTGAACATGTGAAAATGCCCAGTTGTGCAACACAAAAGTGACCATGCATGCAACGCCATGAGAGCACCCTGGTACTCGTTTGATCAATACCGTAAAACCATTCAACTCAGAAGGTACTGCCTCGAGGCCGAGTACTGGTACTCGGGCGTCGGGAGAGCGGAACGACTCCGAGCCTAGAAGAGCCCGACTCTCGCCTTGAGGTCGTTCCGTTTCCATTCGGCGAGCTGGTAGAAGAGACCGCGACTCATGTGGAAGAGCCCCTCGAACTCTTCCTTCGACAGATGCCACTGCAGATTGCACAAAGCATTACCACGGCCGATTATAGTGCTTAGATGGAAAATCAGAAAATTTTGGTACCGTGCTTTATCCAGACCACAGGCCTTTGGGGGGGGGGGAGGAATTGACTTGGCTGGAGGGGAAGATACACAGTTCAATGCAAACATTTGTGTCAGTGCTTGGATTTTTTTTCGGGGGGGGGGGATTTTGGTGGCTTAGTGGGGGAGGGAATACCCCCTAACAGGCCTGTATAAAACACTGCTTTTGCAGCAATAAGTCAAAGTTGGCGTTTCAATTCCTTTAGCTTGCCAACAACCAAGCAGAAGCAGCCCCAGTGTGCCGTAGTTAGAACAGTAGGCCTAACGCCAAAGCTGTTCACTGTGTTCAGGGGGAAATTTAGATTTTCAGAACATTCTCCCATTTAGTGACTGGAAGGTTCGAAAACCCTCACACTATCAATACAATGACTGGTCTTCATTGCCACAGTAATTAATTTTTGGGTCTTTCCCACATACCACTGAAAATCACTATACAATGTGCCGTAGGTTGCCGCTGTCTGGCTTAGATTACAGAAGGTTACAATATAGAAACTATCCCGTTATAATAATACAGTTTCTGATTGACTGTCCTATGGCAATCACATCTGGTGATGCATAATAATAAGGGTAGACTATCGTTAGAACAAACTTGATTACAACAAACCTGGACTAAATAGGAAGTCCATAGGTTCCTCGTGGTATAACCACTACAAATTAGGCTAAATTAAAAGTGGAATCTGGACGTACCGCACAATATCTGCCAGTTCTTTAGGTCAACTATCTTGTGATTATTCTATTGTACTGCATGAGCAACTCTTGACAAGTGCACATTGCAACAGGGACAATGGAACATCGCATACATTGAAGGCAACCTGTCAGATTCTAATTTTTAAAAGTTTCTGCCATACTGTCAGGTACTGAAGTAAATGGCAGACAAGAGACACTTCTAGATTAATCTGAATTCTTGAATACTGTTGTTGTTGTTGTTATAAACTACCTCCACTTTCATCCAATCTACACCAGGTGGAAGATGATCTTGACAGTTTCTAAGCTGATCATAACCATACACCTGGAAAGAAATTAACGGTACGCTTCAGCCAAATCATTAGAATTTCACCAAAGCAAATTTTCTTTTGGCAGCACAATGGTGCCAATGTTATCCCGTTAAAGCATCAAAACAACTGATTACAAGAATTTTAATTTCACTTTTAATTTCACTGCTTAAATTGAGTGAAAACGATGCTTAAGTTACATCCTGAAGAGAAACTGTCCAAACTGTGTTGATCTAAGCCATAATTAATGCATATGCTAAATTCTGATATGAAAATAGTTAAAATAGGTAATGATTAATCAATACTAATACGTCCTAAATCTTCACAAGTTACTCTGTGCATTGGGGCAAACTTGGATGTAAAAGTGGGGGGGCCCCAACCCACCATACCTTTCCCTTCCCTATAGTAACCTCCCAAAAAGTGGGGGAGCTCAAGCCTATAGGCCTAATAGAGGTTGAAGCCTATTGTCACTCACCTTTGGTGCCTCGACAACTTTAAAAAGACATGGAACTGATCTTCCTGTTCCAAAGCGAAAGGGATGAAACTTCAACCTCTGTCAATGAAGCCAAATTTTTATTATAATCATAATTATTTTAATAATAATAATAATCATCATCATCATCATTCTAAAAAGTTCATTCATCACAGGAATTGCTTGACCCTCCTTAGAGAGAAACTCAGATTAATGCAAAAAATGTATCACTTCATACATACGCTCAGAGTTACATCAACTATTCAACATTCATTGAATCAATACTGGTGCACAAACATGGCTTTCTCTGACTAGATTTCACATATCAATACACTTCGGACATTCTCTTTACGCATAACTGATCATACTTAAACATAAATATATTTTGATTACATGCCAAATTGCCAATTTCCACCTAACAGACATAGACAGCACTTAGGTCATTGGTAAAAGCATATCTATGCATGTGAATAACACAACCTAAGAAAGTGCATTGTAATGTAATGTAATGCATTACCCTGAGACCAGTAGTTGGATCAAATTCTTCGGCTGACAACCGTAATTCCTCTGAACAAACACATTATTCACAACAGACCAAAATCACTTTTATATATATCAACAAAAAAACTAAACAATTAATGACTCATCATTAATAATAATAATAATAATAATAATAATAATAATAATAATAATAATAATAATAATAAAATGTTACATAAGAATTTCGCTTCTGTTTAACAGTTCAACTGTGCAATGTCTCTCCTAATATATGTGCTTCTGAGTTAAAACATAAAGCTTCAAGTGTATTACTATCACTCCCAAGAGCGTCACCATCTGCTCTATAAATAGAAAAACACCTGTTGTTCTACAAATAGAAAAGCACCTGTACTTTACCTTCAGCAGTGTCATGATGACGTCTGGAATCAATGCCATCCTGAAGAATAACAGAAGTCACATGATCAGCTAAAATCCATTTGCAACTGGATTTTCAAAGCAGTTTTGCAGTGATAGATACCAATCTAAACACATTGTCTGGATAAATAGCAGTCCATTAAAGACAAGCATGTTTAATTAATTCACAAATATAACTATTAAATACCAAACTAATTAGGTCACTACTCATAAATAAATGCAGCACTCACGCAACTCGAAGAGACGCATTTTCCTGCTACAAAAATAACACCAAATACAACATCATTTTCACTCAAATCAACCAATCAATCAATCAATCAACCAATCAATCAACTTCCTATCATAATGCCGACGGTGCACCAAATCCAATCTGGATTCAATCCAAGCCTAGCCGGTAGGGCCAGTCATTTGGAAAAGACCTGTATTTTCCATTTAGTACACAAACTAAACCCAGCTTCTGTGGAAATATGTCCATATTTCTACATCACCATCTCCTTGCATGCCTATTGCATGAAGGTCTTGGGTCTCAAATAAGTGGAAATATGGTATGCCATACAGCACTAGATTACACAAATATCTTTTTGAAGAGAAGTTATAGACACACAGAGCAATTGTATACATAAATTTAACATTTCTTTATCAATGCATTGAATTAAACACTCAAATAAAATGGAGTCTTTCATAACACATATATTATAATATAACACATCCATATCACCTAAACCAAATCCTTGAAGTCTTACATTTGATATCTGATAACAAAACCAATGTCTCAGACATACAGACATCAGACAGAGCAAAGCTGAGCATTAAACTGATTGATTGATTGATTGATTGAAAAACTCATATAATTAGATGTACTGCAGTGAAACCTGGGCAGTATAATAAAAAATATGTAAAAACAATTCTAGAAAGAAACCAACTGAAAACTGTCAAATGCAGCATCCATGCACTCAATAATGAACCATTTCAAATATTTTGAATTTGATTCACCCTACTTTTTAAGCTCATTATTAAAGCGATGCTGGAATTTTAAAAAAAACATATAACTGTAGACAAAGGCAGAAGAAGAAATGTTTGCTTTTCATTAGCCTACCATTTGTGTCAGACTGCAGCAAACCTTGGTGGACCTTCTTACCAGCAAAAACATCTTCCTGAGATCCGAATCTCTCACCGTCTAAAAAACAGAGATTGATGCACAATCAAAAACACACGTACAGTATCTCTTTTGAGAAGTAAAATGTTAAAACACTCAATAATGAGACAGATCACAGAGAACCAAAGGACTCCCAAGTCAGTGATTAACCACTAAACTGCAAGAACCGAGTATGCATTGTTTCCATTGCATATATAGATTCAAAGTATGCGGTACCTGAAGGGTTAAGCTACACATATGAAGTGCAAGTGCCAGGATAAATTTACCT
Source organism: Metaphire vulgaris (assembly GCA_018105865.1). Taxonomy (NCBI): domain Eukaryota; kingdom Metazoa; phylum Annelida; class Clitellata; order Crassiclitellata; family Megascolecidae; genus Metaphire; species Metaphire vulgaris. The sequence continues at coordinate 17,283,043 of CM030838.1, read as the reverse complement.
TTTGCAAAGGTATGCATTTAAAATAAACTTTGATTTCCCACACCTGTGCAGGATACAGTAAGTGCTGAGGTAAGGAACAGACAACCAAGTGATTTAAAATCGATGCCAAAAATACAAGGGGACGGAAGATGGCAGAGTGGGCTACGTGCTGGAGCATCAGGCTGACGGAGCGGGTTCAAGCCCAGTTAGTGCCCCTAGTGGCTTTCACACAGGCAGTAATGTCTTCCAGGCCACTTTAAATCATGCTAAGTTAAGTAAGTAAGTAAGTAAGACTCTTACAGCTGCATCTGTCATTCGAGCTCTGGGGGCGTTCATGGTTTGGGGATGAGCTGAGCAATGAGTCGACAGCATCCGATCCTCGTTCGGCCTTCACCGATTCAGACATCTCAACACTTGATGAGGCAAACATACCTGAACCAGAAATCAGAAACTAAGCAATTGTAAATTAATAATACCCAGTACTTAACCCTTAACCGTGTATTTAACTGTAACTCAATGTAAAATGGACGGTTATATCCGGGATCCCCAGTTAAGGGGTTAAAGTAATGTACAGTAGAACTCCGTTATAATGAATTCGTTATAACGTATCCTCGATCACGACGCATCCTCGGTTACAATGTACCACAATAGTAATAACATTGCGAATCTAAGTGGTTTAGGAGGCCAAGTAAACCCTGAGTGAAAACTACTAAATGTACCGATACCAATGTACGGTTCCATGTGACGTGCTACCACGGTGGTATTGGATATAATATACCGGGTACCTCAGATATAATGTACTCAGTTTTATGGACCCGCTAGGTATCATGGAGAGCGCCACAAGCCAAATATTGGGTGGGCCAAAATGGCCTGTTTGAAATTGGACAATGCAAGAACTAGTGCTACAGTAGGCTATAGATATGAAAAATTCAGAAGAGCGATGAAACGAATTAAAACCACATATTCTTGTGTCCCCATCTTTGCTGTGTCAAACCGTACTAGAATTGTCAATGTATTCTGTCTCAATTTTTTTCTAGAGCTTTGCCAGGAAATATCAGTCAGAAACATTATAGCCGTCAAACAAATCTAGCAAACCAACATCATAATTTAGATCTGACAATATTTCAGAGTTGACAATAACAACAACAACAACAACAACATTATAATAAATAATAATAATTATTATTTATTACTTATCGTTTTTAAACGATGCTCGCTGACCTTCCGAGCCTTGCATGACCCTTTCTGCCCCGAATATCTTTCGGCGTTGATACGCAGGCCGGTGATGACAGACTGTCGCAAACAGCTTCGTTCTAGCAAACAATCTCACCTCTACGTTCCTCCTCCGTCTAAGACCGTGAAGCTTGGAGAAAGATCTGTGACTCGGGGCAATCCTCTCCTTTGGAACGCACTTCCAGCTTCTGTGACCACGACAACCAACTTCGAGTCGTTCTTATCGAACCTTAAAACTCATTTATTTCGTTTATCGTATGACTGTCTTTTGTAAAACGCTCTTGCCTTTGGCCTTGGCCATGCTATAGCGCTACATAAATTATCAAGTAGAAACAACATTCGAGACTAAGCAATAACTAAGTTTGAACCAGCCACGAAAAATAGACAGATTCACTTTCACCTGCCACATGATCTCGGTAGGAGGTAGCCAGTTCAGGAGGGTGCGACCATTGCATTCTGTCCGAGTTCTTCTCCAACGGATGAGCATCGGGAAGCCTGGCCAAACGGATCGGCTCTTTGTTTCTCATCGGAAAGAATATTTCCGATTTTACGGAGGCAATAAGAGTCTCGGATTCTGGAACAATATACTCGAAAATCGGCAAAAAATGAAACTGCAGGTTTATTAAATCGAATCGTAATCGTCATTAATAATATTAGGATGCCAGACAGTTTCATTTCATGTAAGAAAAAAAGATAGGTAAAAGCATATTATAAAAATATAATTGCAAAGAAGCACCAACTTATTTTTTTGGAAACTCACCAAGATCGGTTACAAGACCTGAAAAATGTTAAAACAAAGATTTTCCAGTTTATGACAAAACAAAAAAAAAGCATTTACAATTAATGAAAAAAAGGAATGAACTATTGACAATGATTACAGATGTTTTAATTTACCCAGGTCATTAGAATGATAGAAATTTTATTACTTTCTGTATAAAAATAGTCTATATGGGATAAGTGCAAACAGAAAGAGGCCATTTCCTTATTCTGTCTATTGGTCTATCTGTCTGCCTGTCTGTCTGTTTGTCTCTCTTCGTGCCTGATCAAATTTTCTCTAAGTATGCTATAGCTCCCAGATGTAAAGCATAGAAAAGCCATTATAATGATTAGTATGTGTCCACTAAAATATCACAGAGAAGCATGCATTGCCATTGTCCTCATCCTCATGAATCATCACCATCATCATCACCACCACCACCGTTGTCTCTTTCATTAAGCTCAACACACACACAAGCTACTCTACCAACAGCATCATAAAATAAACTACAAACAATAAAGAGGATTTCACACAAAGATTACTGGTATATGTCTGTTCTAGGACAATATGCATACATAAATTGATGCAAAAATATTAATGCATACAACAATCATATATATATATATATATATATATATATATATATATATATATATATATATACACACACACACATTGATTTCCATTATTTCAAAGTACAATCATGCAACATCATCAAATGTAGGCTTTACTATTAAACAATAGAAAGTAAGTAAGTAAAATCTCATGATTTTTAATAGCACTTACGAAAGTAGCACTGCAGTAGCTTCTTATTCTTATACAAGCACTTAATCTTAGCTTGAAGTAGCTACGACCAAAGGTGAAGGTCATCCATGTGGGGTCATTTAATCCAAAGGGTCACTGTGGTGAGTGAGTCGAAGGAAACAATTTACATTCATCAACAATCTTTTAAGATGCTTGTCAAAAAGTGGAATTTGCAAAACAAAAACTAGGGAGAAGCACACACACACAATCATTATGCACACATGTACACAAGCATAAACACACACACACACACACACACACACACAGACACAGACATAGACACACACAAACTGGTCGGTATACACCACATGATTTCAATGACTGATATCAACTCAAAATCTAGCATGCATTACAATTATTGACAAGTCAAAGAACTGCAGTGTATGATGACACCGGTCAATTCACATGGTCTACAAAAATACAATCTGTATCTTAAAAAAACAAGTGATTCAGTGCATAGGATACAAGCGCATTGGTATCACACTATCTACAGAGAATTGAGGAACATCACCAGGGTAAAGCACAACACAAATATATACTCTAATGGTGACAGCTAGCTGGTGCTAAAGCAACAACAGAAAGGAAATATGGAATCTACTTGCTTGTTTCTGTAAGACAGTAAAACAAATCAATAAGGTAATAGTAATTGCACGCATCAACATTCTGAATATAATAGAAACTAAAGCAGTAAAATTAAATGACTTAGGTATCAGGAAGTATGTCGGTATATACACCCCCAAAATCAGGCTACTTTAAAATTCTTAATGTGTTTTTAAGATTTTCAAAGTTTTTAAAGATTTATACCCTCCTCGCCCCAAATCACATTATACCCCCAAATCAAATACCTGGCTACTCCCCTGTTAGGTAATTCTATTAAATGATTGGTAACAAATGGTTTTCCTATGATGTCTGCAAAGAGCATTGTTTTCAAAAAATGAATAATTACATAAATAATCAAATACTAAGCACATATTTTTCAAAAATCAACAGTGCAAAAGTATTTACCTTTCTTTGCTGGCATTATGAAATCTCTTCGAACACTGCTGTAGCTAAAATTCTCTGAAATTAAATGAATAAAACCAATTTTTCTAAAACCAAGAATCTATAACAACCAATTATATAATTAAATCAATAAAATCAGTTCCTACAGTGAGGTACACCAGAATACAAAATCAAAATGTTTCTTGATATCTGGCAAAAAGACAAATGACAAAAAGCAGATATTATTTTTAAAATATACACAAAAACAATGAATTAGAAGTTTATTGAATGGAATAGTATTATTGCTACCTGGTCTATGGTAGTGTTTTGGTGATCGCTCTGACCCTGAAGGATTCAGAGATGGTCCTCTCTTGAAATCGCTCACCTTGTCCAGGTAAGACATCTGGTAAAACTTCCCATAATTGACTGCATGGTGAGGAGATGACCTAGCATCATCCTTCACAGACCAAAGAAACAGACAATGACGTCATCATCATCATCATCACCATCATCATCACCATCATAATCATAATGATCATCATCCTCATTGTCATCATCGTAATCATCATCCTCATCATCCTCATCATCCTCATCATCATCATCATCATCATCAACTGAAGGTCTTATTGTTCAAATTTGTTTAACAATCTATATTAACTTGTCACTATATTTCAAAATACTTTCTTTTGGCATCATAGTAACTACAAATCTTCACATTGTTACTATTAATGATATTAATGTCATAATTATTACATATTTTTTGCAAAATCAACAATAATCCTTTGGCTTCAATCAACAGCGCTTCAGAGTCAGTACCTTAGAAAGCTTTGAAAGTGCAAATATACTAATTATGCCAACATCATGAAAATAAGGGCACAGCATAGAGCATTTATAATTTCGCTAAGATCTTAGGCAATCAAAATGACAGCATACCACTGATTTTCTTCCCAAATCACCGTCTAAAATTGACCATTAAACAAACACAAACAACATTTTAAAATTTTCATAGAGAAGTAAAGCGGCAAATAGAAAAAAACTATAGAAATCTGAACAAAATTAAAGTCAGACAAGCAATTGACTAAGAACTCAAAGACCATGAAAAATATACTTTAATAATAATAATAATAATAATAATAATAATAACAATAATAATAATAATAATGATAATATCATAATGATGATGATGATGATGATGATGATGATGATGATGATGATGATGATGATGATGATGATGATGATGATGATGATGATGATGATGATGATGATGATGATAATAATACCAATAATATTAATAATAATAAAGACCTAATTAGGGTGGAATATTGTACACGTACTGCTAGGATACTTAAGAAATGAAAATACAGTACAACCAGTATAATAACTCACCCTGTGGCAACTCATCGCCAACTGTGGTGTCATCACTTGATTCGGTCAATGGAACAGTTGAAGACTTTTTCAAGTCATCCAGACAACCGTTGCAAAGATAATTTGTCCCATCGAAAGTGACTTTCTTGCCTGGTTCAAACCTCTGGCTACAAAACACAATCAACAACAAGAAAATCAAAACCTACAGACCCTGGATTTGCTCAGTGGTGGAAATATGAAATATGACTGATATTTCAAAATAATCCTAAAAGAAATTTTCTCTTTCCAGTTGCTATCAACCTGCAGTATCGACACCATAAACTGTCAGGTTTATGATAAACAATTCAAATTCAACTGTGCATGTGAGATATGAATAATGTAAGAATCTGCATATTTTTAATAGTTTTTAAATTTACATGAATAATCTATTGCAATGCAATAAACAAGTGTGTTATTAGGTTACAATTTTCATCCTTCTGCATACTCCAAAATTTAAAACATTATTCTAAAAACCAGTATAAATATCAACACAGGAATCAATAATTTACTTGTGCTATTTGCACTTTCACATAAATTACGTCTGCTGCTCAATCCGGAATTTTAAGTTTACATTTTAGCTGTTAACCCCTTAACTGGGCAACTATTTGTAACTCAATGTAAAATGGACAAGCGTTACTCGGGGCACCCAGTTAAGGGGTTAATTAACCTTGAAAGTGCATAAGAATTCTAACCAGCACTTGTGGCACTTGAAGCAGTCCTCGTGGTAAGTCTGTCCGTTTGCAGTTACCACGTTTCCTTCCACGTACTTACCGCACCCACCACACCTGGTCCCAAACAGTCGCTGGTAGTCGTCGCAACAGTAGACATTCTCATCGCGAGTATAGAATTCGTTTGCCGGCAGCTGCACTCTGCATTCTGAAAAAATTCATTTCACAGTTATTAGCATAACCAGTCTTAAACGGAAATGCTGTTAGAGAGCAACACAAATTCTACTTACTTACTTACTTGGCGCAGAAGATGGCTGAGTGGGTTACGTGCTGGAGCGTCAGGCTGACGGAGTGGGTTCAAGCCCCATTAGTGCCCCTAGTGGCTTTCACACAGGCAGTAATGCCTTCTAAGCCACTTTAAATCTTGCTAAGTTTTAAGTTTTATTATACTCTACACTGTATTTTCACTTTCAAATTTTACTTACTTACTTACAACTTGAAATTTTTGGTGCCACTACTTGGTCCTTAAATAATATTTACAGCCAATTGATACGAACCATTAACACCGCACATAAATTATGTTATCTATTATCTATTATCGCACAGTTATCTATGTTATTTTTAAAAAGAAGCAATTCAGTCGTACCATTGCAAGTGAAGCATTTGAGATGATAATACTTGTCTTCCAGTCGTATTGCTTGACTTTTACAGCTCTTTTTGCACGAATGGCACAATATCTTACCTATGAAAAAGCAGAGAGAAAACAGCATTGTGCCTTTCATAAGCTAAATATGAACCAAGCCTCTGCACTTATACTTCAGATACGTCGTAGACCACCCTTGGTTAAAACATGCCTTCTCAGCTGCTGGGGTTAGGCTCTGAAATTCACTCCCAGCTTCTGTGCGATCTGCTGACAGTGTCACTATCTTCAGACCAACACTTAGACTGTATCTGTATTTAGTAGCCTACGTGAACCCTTCTTAACCAGAATTGGTCAAATCCATCAGTGTTGGGGTTGTGAAATTTGAGCGGGGGTTGAGGACTGAAATTCAATGAATGACAGAGACTGCATGTACCGATTGCACCCGATATGCGATTTTGGGAGGGTTGCAAAGTTATCTGGGGGGTTCAACCCCCCCCCCCTCCGGCAACTCCAACACTGAAATCCATGCTGGAATTCCATCCACGATCTACTACAGACACGATTCTGACCAACGATTTCAACTTCAAGGCTTCAAACAAGTATCAAATGATACCCAGCAGGACCAGCACATTAATAAAATGACCATATATAATAGAATACCGTAATATATCTTCTTATTAGCACCATCAATATTCTGTCTCACTCTGTCTGTCAGAGACATGGTGAGACATATATCTAGAATTGGTCTAATATTTGCGAATTGCTTTCAACCGCCGACGACCGATACCTTTGCGTGCCATGATTGGTGCTAGAAAAGTACAGAATTTTATAACTATTATACCATATCTGCGAAAGTTTCCGACACCTGCAACGACTGAAACCGCAGTGCAATCCCGATCGCATAAATTTGTTTTGATTCCATATTTTCTTTAACTACGGGCCTTCGAACACGATTTCACGCCCCCGCCGGCCGATATAACGACCGACTCCTATCGATAAAGTTTACGATATCGATATACTTGCCCATGATTTTGCATCAACAGAACGACTGGTACGCTGTTTTCTTCGAAAGCACGCTCCAAAAATCCATAGGACCAATTGATGTTTACGATGTCTAGAGTCTCCAGACCAACACCGGACGACCAACCAATGGACACCAATAGACGCACAGAGAGCGTCTGCGTTGAAGGCTTGGACGCCTTGGAGGAATAAGCTGCGGCAGCTGCCACAGCTGCTGCGGCTTATCATTGTATGGCGTGCCGACGCCGTCATAAATGTAGGCATTGTTGCAAAAATGACCGCGTGTTCGAATACTGTGCAGTGTACAGTGTACATCTCATTAGTTTGTTCGTTCGCTTAGTCAGAGTTTTAAATGTCTATCTGTTTAATTTGTTTTTAATGTCACACAACAACTGAAAAATTGAAAATCCAACACTGATTTTAGCCTCAGACAATAATAACACCACTTAAATCAGTCATCACTCAAAATCTGCAACCGCGCTTTCTCATACGCCGCACCAGAACTTTGGAACTCAATTCCAGCCTCCCTCCGCAGCCTACGACATGGTCAAACAATAAGCTCCGAATCCTCATTTCCTTTAATTCCTTCACTGTCTCCTCAAGCCTTTAGGTCTAAACTTAAAACCTTCCTATTCGAAAAGTCATTTCCCCCATAGCAACAACAACCTGACCAGCCGCCTCATGGATACACTGACCTTTGCCCGGCCGACAAACCACCCTGGCTATAGCTATTTCAAGAAAGACTAAGCGCATAAGAATAAGCAGCTACTGCTGTGCTGCTTTCCGGGGCGCTGTAGAAGTTTACGAGATTTTACTTACTTACTTACTTCCAACTGCAAAAATCTTGGCTCTTTCCTAAATTTTGAGGCTCACATATCGCAACTATCAAAAACCTGTAATTCCCACATTCGAGATCTACGCCGCCTTTGACAATACGTTGATATTAAAACTGCCTCCACTATCAATTTCCTTCACTTATTGCAACTTCTCAAATTTTTCTTTCTAAACTCATAAAGCATTTCCAAGTAGGTAAGTAAGTAAGTAAGTAAACACGAAATTTCTATAGCGCTGCCAGATCTTGGCGCAGTGCATCACTTTATTCATGAGCGCTCTTCAAAAACCATTTCCTCCAAGGCTGCAACGTCCCAACCACAATGACCCTTTTGATTAAATGACCCCGCATTGAACGACTCCCGTCATTGGCCATACTAGGGCAACGTGCATAGGTGTTGCTCTGAAAGCAATATAGAAATTCACGAGATCTTACTTACTTTCTTTATATATATCATTAGTTTATTTAGGGTTCGCGTGGAATGAATACAAATCTACGTTTTCTCCCGTGCTTCTCGGACTCGGTAGTACTCAGACCATCACGGTAGATATATTGCAAGTCCGTCATAAACTTAAGTCCGATCAAAGCGAGACTTTCATTATAAACCAGAGTTGTCGCAAACGGCGTCAAGAATGCCAGAATCTTCTGAAATGTTCCTGATTTTTGCACAGTCGTATCCCGGATTTCGCGTAGCGCCGTTCGACCTGCGCTTCCATTTCTACTGTATTCTGATATTTTCTATCATTGAGAACAGAAGTGAAATAACTTGCGCCGTTTAGTCGTCGATCTACTCGCCCGAACGGAGAAAATTAACGTCAGCGGAACGTTAAAAGGGAACTTATTGGGACCGTTCGTTTCTATATCTGTCCAATTATGCGCTGCGATCAGGAGTAGCAGCCCCTCCGCTGTTTTCCGAGCTCAGTGGACCACTTCTTAGCACTCCTTCCATATTCTCCTCCGACTCCTCCTTCTGCCGATGAGATTATGGCTTCAGGTAATCTATTTTGCTTTTAATCTTCTAATCATAATGACAGAAATTATCTAAATCCATGTGATTCTTTAATAAGTATTATCTCGTGAATTTATATAGCGCTTTATTAGTAAGGGCTTATTTTCAGGGGCTCAGTGTGACATTGAAATAGATGAAGGATAGTAGTTTGTGTCATATTTGTTGTTTTGACATTGAAACGATAAACATTCTTTCTAGGTCAAGGCCAGCCTCATTCGCCTCATTCCCGTGAGAGCCGCGTTCATTTTCCCGATGAACAGGTTCAGCGACATGACTCCAAAATTGTCCTGGAACGAGGGTCGTCCGACTCTGAGCTGCACGTCAACCTTGGCTTTCTGCAACTCAACCACCGCTACGAGGTGCAGTTCGCGGTTGAGGACACTCTCGGAGACGGTGTCACCTGGGATAGTTCCAAGGCCACCTGTGCTGTCGTGCTGCAAGCAAACCCGTTGTCTGGTGGTAAGTTGGTGCTAAATAAGATTGACGTGTCACTGGAGGAGGAATTGGCTCATCTAGAAACACATGTGAATATTTGTTAATGTTTTGCGTATCACGTTTCATTTATTCAAAAGAGATACATTCAGGCCTTTGGATTTCGAATCACTATTTTCTGTATGCTGTGATTCAGCTGAAGGTCGTCAAGGTCACGCGTTGTTATTAAACTTCCAGTCATCAAAAGAGAAACTAATCGCGGAAGAGATTATTCTGGCGAATTCTACGGGAGATAGAAAGCTGACACTGATCTTACACGCTCGAATTCTGGGTTGGTGCAACAAATATATTTCTTAGTAAGAATTAGGGCTGGTAACGATTAAAGTTTTCTTGTTCGATTAATCGGAAAAATTTTTAATCTAATAATTTCGATTAAAATAATTACATATAGCTTTTAGCTGATCTCCTTGCATTGCAACTCTGCATGTTGTCCACTTTGCCGTCTGCAGTTAGCTTAAAAACAAAACAAAAGTGCTTGCTCATCTCTCCCCCAAAATGCTTAACTGCAGCATTGCTTTCATTACAGGTACTCGCCATTGTTGTCTGTACAAAATAGAAATATAGTAAGCTAAGTAGGTATTCAAGTAAATAAGTTACAAAAATATTAAAATTTAATCGATTAAAAATTTTAACGATTAATCGATTAATTAATCGTTAATATCCGCAGCCCCAGTAAGAATATATATTACAAGTCTCCACCTATCAACAGGCTAGGGGCTTGATTTGGCCTATGAATTAATTAATTATGGCCTGCCACCTGGTAATCACAAATGGATCTGCATCTACCAACATGTACAGTACTAAGTTGATCTCTATGTTGCCATTTGTAACTCCCAGGTGGCGTTCCTGTTAACCTATTTCATGAAATGAACACAACATAACATATTCAGTATATTAAGTATATTTGGTTGGTTATTGGTTTTATGATTGCTATATGATATCTATGTTTCATATTGGTTCTACCTTGTTGTATAAAAGAATTATTATTTATTCTGATGACTTGGTTTATGCCGTATTTTTTAGTTATGGTTTGCATCTTGCTCTGTGGGTTGGAATGCTCCCTTGTTATGTACTGTAACTTGTTTTGTATGATTTATGAAGGTTTTTTTGTCAATTTGGACTTCAATCTAGGCAAGGACAAGGGCACTCCTGTCCTTCGTGAAGGAATT
>CM030838.1:17129552-17267052 GCA_018105865.1 Metaphire vulgaris | reverse complement strand
TCCGGCCCAGGCCCCAAACCCCCGTTCCCCTTTCCTCTCCCCATCTCTTTTCCCTCTCCTCATCCCTCTCTCAATCACCCCGGCCCCAACACATTCCGGCTCCGGCCCCAAACCCCCGTTTCCCTTCCCTCTCCCCATCCCTTTTCCCTCTCCCCATCCCTCTCCCAATCGCCTCAGGCCCAACCCATTCCAGCCCCAACCCATTCCCGCCCCGGGCCTAAACCCCCGTTCCCCTTCCCTCTCCTTATCCCCTTCCAACTACCCATCCTTCTCCCAATCGCCCAGGCCCCAACCCATCAGCGCTCCGCCCTACCCCACCGGCCCCAAACCCCGTTTCCAAACCTACACAACGCTGCTCCGAAAACCCGTACAACCCACCTTCCTCCTCCCAAACCTCCCTTCCCTCTCCCAATGCCCTGCCCCCCGTTATTATATATATATTTATTCCTTCCTAGCCTCAATACCTATTTTTTTAAATTTAACCCCTCAAGTGGGGATTAAATTTTCAGACGTCGTCACCGTACTGGGGATTTAATTTTTGGAAAAGCGTTCTTCAGAAATGATTGCTGTAACGTTTTAAATTTGCTATATCTCAGGCTATGTAGGAGCTAAAAAGATGAGGTTTGCACCATTGTTTAGATTGTTTATTCCTCTTTCTAACCGTCCGTGCAAAACAAAAAATTGGGGGTAGAGTCCACTTTACGGCCTAAAATATCACCCTCTCCCCCCGAAAAATGTTTAAAGCCCCCTAGCAAAATATTTTCTGCGTTAACCCCACTTTGGTCAGCGGCAAAGTTCTAAAGGGATGTCAGAGGAACAAAATAAACCAAAAATTTTGAAAATCGGTTGACATTTGGCAAAGATCTATCCATTCTAACCCGATGACCCCAATGTTTGAACATAAGTATTATCGGTGAATTTCGCGAAAGTTTTGAATTCCGAGAAAGTTTCCAAATTTTTGGAATTTGCTATATCTCAGGCTATATAAGAGCTAAGAAGATGAGGTTTGCACCATTGTTTAGATTTTTTATTCCTCTTTCTAACCGTCCGTGCAAAACAAAAAGTCCAGCGTTCACGAGCTTTTCGACAATCAAGTGAGAATGAGGAGCAGGCTGTTGCTCGGGGTGAAAAGCAGCACAGCAAACACTGCATGTCGTTCGACACTGCCAAATCATTACACTTACGTTGACTATCAAGTTTCAGAAAATTCCCGCGAATGGGCGTTAACTCGGTTGAAGGAAAAGGCGGCGAGTTAAGGGCAATTAATTGCGCAAAATGCTATTGCATTTGCGCAAAATCGGGTGGTAAAACAGCCAATCTCCCCCCGTCATAAAATGCTATTGCATTTGCGCAAAATCGGGTGGTAAAACAGCCAATCTCCCCCGTCATAAAATGCTATTGCATTTGCGCAAAATCGGGCGGTAGAACAGCCAATCTCCTCCGTCATTTTTGACGGGTAAACACCTAGTGTTTAAATAAAACATAAAAATGTCAGTGAAATTGGTAAAAAATTATGAACTTTGGTGGTCGACGTGAATTTAAGCTCTGATGGGAAGCTGTTTCGACGTAAACAGCATTAGCTAGAATAAAATATGTGATTAATTAATTATAATCTCTGACCAGTGGCGTAGCCACGGGGGAGGGGAGTTAAGCCCCCCTTGGACAGCGAACTTTTTTATTTCCATGCAATTTTTGTTTTTTGAGGTGATTTTTGAGGTGAAACCCCCTTGGCGGTTTTCGACAAACTTTTTTTCAAACCCCCTTCCGGAAATCCTGGCTACGCCTCTGGCTAAGCCCCTGTGTAGCCCATGCCTGGCGCCGCCACTTGAAATAGACCTGGACAGTTGGGACATTCGTTCTCCTTGGCCTTTGGTGCATTCCGCCCTCAAAAGCACGATAGAGAAACTCAATTTTCCAGTAGATCGATCGTCCGCCTGGTCGAACATTGATCCCTTTTGCGGCGGTCCCCAGGGGGCGCCTCCCGTCGAGGGACGAGCAGGAGTAGAAGGGGGAAGGACGGACGAGGAGCCGGCGGGACAGACACGCGCAATAGGTTCCGAAAACTATTTGTAATACCAAGTACACAAGTCCCGGGATTTGTTTTGTCGTGTCCGAGATTGTGTGTGCTCTGTTATTGCGGCGCCATGGTCGTCTCTGAGACCGTCGTGGGAGTGAGTTCGGTGGAAAATGGTGGAAAATGAAACGAGGATAGAACTATTTTGCTATTTAGAACTTTGCGTTTGTCTTTGCGATCATCTCGTCGAACTGTTGCGAATCGGGCTTAATTATTCATGCTTTTGCCAAATAAGACAAAGGAAAGAAATAAAGATTGAAATTTCTTAAAAATTGCCTTTTTAATAGTTTGCCAGAAACATACCTTTTTTACGCGTCTTAGAATTCTATGTGTATGGCAAAATCGCTTAACCGCTAGGTTCTAATAACAAAATGACATAGATTCCCCGTTGTTATTGCAACTTATTGGAGTTTCACGGCAAAATGGCCGGAATACGCATTCTTTGCGTTTTTAAGAAATAAGATTAATTTCTACAAGTAGCCTACTCTAGGTCAGGGTTTCCCAAACTCTTCGGAACTGTGCGACTCTCTTCAGCGACCTTGTAACATGCCGCGACCCTGCAAACTTATTGTGGACTAAAATTGGATAAAAGTTTCATAAAACACTAACCATTTTAATATAAGCTGTGCATGGAAGATTGCAAGCATATAATTTCTTAAAACCTAAGTCTTCTTGCAACTTTCAAGGTTTGTGACATTGTGGTAGGCCTATTAGTTAGAAAAATGACAATCTTGAATCTAATTTTGCGCTACCCGCGACCCACTAGAGTACTAGACTAAGCCCCGCGATCCACTTTTGGACCGCGACCCACAGTTTGAGAAACACTGTCCTAAACGGTAGGCTAAACCACTGGAATTCACGTTATGGGCCTATTATTTCTATCAAAGACATCGTTTTATGTCGCAGAATCGATGGTTTAGACTGCTTCAGCGCGTCCACTGATAAACGAGAAGCCAGAAGCCCATTGTTTTTTTACGGACGCGTCTTAAAATAGGCAGAACCAGTGGCGGCTCCACCGGGGGGGGCGTGCCCCCTATTGAGTGCCTGCCCCCCAGTGGCCCCCCAGTTGGGACCCTATACTTAATGCTACATACATTAAACAACAAATGGTTGGCCCACACGATTAGAAGTTGCCACCCCAACGGCCCCCCCCCCACTTGCCAGATCCTAGAGCCGCCACTGGGCAGAACACAACTAAGGACAAAAATAACTTTTAATTGGTGTATATGCTAGCTAGGAGTTTTTTCCTAAGAAACTTGGCCTCTGGTGGACCTACCCCCTCCCTTCAGGATTCCGAAAGTAAATTGAACCCAAGTGGAAGTCGACTTAGCCCTAATTAATAAGTTGACTTTTGTCTCACATCCATATTACGGGTTCGCTCGTGGCAGTTACAATGTATTTTTCTGATTGCTGTCCATTAATTTCGAGCAGGCTTGAGCGTAATTGCATGGACTCACCGAACGCCAACGGTAAGTAATTCCTGCCGAGTCTTGTTGCGGCGCTATATAAATTCCAGGAAGTCACCTGCGCCGAATCGCCGTCTGTCCGTCTCCCTGCAACACGGGAACTAAATTGATTAGCGTTTGACGTATTATCGACGCCTGGCGTCTTGGGGGTAGGGGTGGGGGTGGGAGGGGGGAAGACCGTGCGTAGGCCCTCAGTTTCCGTAATCATTCGCGACGGAGCCTACTGCTACCTCTAGGGCCGGATGTGGGCCTATATCGACTGGTCTTAGCTAGTATAGCCTATAGCCGGGCGTGCTTTGGACAGTTCGACGCGTCTCTGCCTTTTCAGTGTATTGGCAGCCTCTGTGCGATTCGGTCCAGGCGGAGTTGTATCAGCTCTCGTCTGCTGTTGCAGCGGTGTGACGGTGTCTTGTCGACCGTGTTGGCAGTTTGCCGGACACGCAAATCGTCATGCAGGCAAAACTGCGGTCCGGTAAATAGACCGGCAATTTGCCGCGTACAGCAGCCGACCCTAACGAGACAATTAGTTTTCGTGGCGATCGAGCGGAAAAAAACACAAACGTATATTTTTCTCTGTCGAAAAGTGGGATCACTGGTAATGCGTCCAACACGGCTGCTTTTAAGAGCGAAAATGTGAACATCTGGACAGCGGTTAGTCGTATCATAATATTATACTTCGCTCTGATCATCACTGTAGAGCATAACCTCAATGCAGGGATATTTTTACACCCCACTAACCCCCCCCCCCAATTTGAGGTCGACACCCCCAAAATTAGTAATGTGACAATGGTATGCATACAAAATGCATACTAATTAGCTCCGGACACCCCCCCATTTGAGGTCGACACCCACCCACCCCCCAATTCACAATCCTAGAAATATCCCTGCCTCAGTGTGAGCTGAGATTATGTTCCTGATTAATTTCCATAAAAAAACTAAGAGCAGATTGTGTTCATTTGTATTGTCAATTTTTTTCTGCCACTTCTGGCATGTTGTTTTTCGGTATTTTCTCTTTTTTCACGACGAAAAATCACATTCCAGGTGTCGTACCTGACATTTCGTACATGAGATTTCGTTCACGCCTATTTCTACGAACGCAAAGTTTCATAAATTTCTCAGTCACTGTGTGTGCTATTTTTTCTCGATTGTCTGGCGCCGAAATGAGTGACGGCGTTTCAAAATGGCAGAAACTCGTCGTCTGGTTTGGACGGACATTGGACAATCTTTTATTTAAGCTGCGCCGCCTAGCTATCAAAGATTCATCGTGAAATGGACGAAAGCTCGTTAGAATAACTGCGATCGCTTTTTATGTATAACGTTCCACTTTCGGTCCATAAATCGCCGAAACTCTGTCCTAGCAAGCAACAGCAAGCGACAGAATTGATTCGGCCGACGCGGCTTTCTGTGGCCGCAGTTTAGTTCGAATTTTGCTGCCCAGTCCAGCGTTTAGTGCCTTCCAATCCGTCCGCCGCGTCGGCTTTCACTTGTCTGCAAACTATTCGGTTCGCAGTAAAGAGAACTCTTTACGTTTCGCTGCCGTCGCAGTTTATGTTATCCGCGGAATAACTAATTATCTCCCGCGGGACATGCGCCCTTAATTCGGTCCGCTTTGCCGAAGAGGACGGTGTCGTATAAAAACTCGGCACCCGTTCGTTTTTATCCTCGGCGGCGACGTGTAGTTTAATCACATTCTGAACCCATGTTAATTGAGGACCGGGGAGGGGGGAGGCTGTTAATAACGGCGCGCCCGTAAACTCGTCACATCCCATCGGAAAAAAGTCATCACTAGTAGTGGTTGAGGTGCCGAATTCCTAGAATTTCGGCCGCGCCAATAAAGATGCTAATAGCTTGTTGGAATCTCTGAGATTTTCTCTATTACGAGAATGTTTCGTCAGAAACTGCTCCAGAGACAGTCTGATTTGTACGTCAGTTTGTTAGCAATAGCTTAAGACTTGTCAAGGAAATTGACGATTTTTTAGACATCTTGTAATTGTAATATGTAGTGTGGTATTTGGAGCGGTGGAGAGGGGGGGAATTCCTGGTGACTCTTTACTAACCCCCCCCCCGCCCCTGCTGGTCCACTCTATGCATAGCAAGTGGTAAGTTTCAATCTGTCATTTACTTACTTTACTGACTTATTAGGCATAACGAAACAATTGCAACCCCCCACTGGTCTTATTCTTTTCTCCGCTGGTCTGATCCCCCCACCCCATTTCTATGGATCTCAGATACCATGCACTCTGGTATTTGATTTTAATCCCGGCTTTAAACCCGGCTACCATAAAGTACGATCAGGGGCGTAGCCAGGAATTTGATTTGGGAGGGTATAAATATTTTGGGTGGGTATAAATCTAACTATAAACCACATAAACCATATAAACCACATATAACCACATAAAACTTTAAGGTTGACTGATTTGGGTCGGGTATATATACCGATATACCCCCCCCCCCGTCGCTACGCCCCTGAGTACGATATCTAATCTTTAAAACATAGCCTACTCTACTTCGTGTTAGAGAGTCTTGATTCAGGAAGTCGCGAGTGGGTGGGTGGGTGTGGGGTGGGGTGTGGGGGTTAAATATTAATTGGTGTGGATTTTGAGCTTCAATCACGTTCAGTCGCATATGTGACGTGTCGCTTTGTATCTGTAGCTGCCTCACCGGAAACTATAATACTGTGATACCAGGACACCACCTAAATGGAGTGACGAGGACAGTTGTGCGCGATAACCTATACTACTGTGTTACGAAGTCAACCCTCGACGATTAATTATTTTTTCCACAAACTGTGGAGTGTTTTTCGGTCGAGTTCGAGAGCATCTTCCTTACTCACCTGCGGTCACCTGTGCACGGGGAGTTATATTTCGGCCGGTAAGAGAAAAAGAAGTCAGCGATGGAAAGCGCTGCAGGGAAGACTGATCACGAATATTGGACCTCGCCTCTTCGCGGAACTCCGTTGCGCAGCGCAAGGATAAAGCGAAAAACGTCGTCTGCGACGAGGAACAATCCGCTGATATAACCGCAAAGACGCAGCCTATCAAGGTACGTTCACGTATTCATCTGCAGTAATACAGACCTCTTAGACACAATGCGTCGTACGCAGCAAATTATTACAGACCTTCAGACCTCTACAGGGTGGCGCAAAAACTGGACTATATTAAATGCAAACTTAAATGTGACTAGTCCGGTTTTTTTGCGTCACCCTGTATATACGAGTACAGTAATGCTTAGATTTTCGGAATTTACGTATCCCAGATAAATACAAGCAGAAAATAAGTTTAACGGCTAATCATTTTAACAAGCGATTTGTGCCATCCAGTTAGTACCGACTCCACAACGGCCCTGCGTGTTAAAGTAGCTTATGATCAAAGTCATCATGTTTTTAAATTTCAAAGCAGCGCATATATATAGGCATACAGCTGTAAAAGCCAGGTTTTGAACCAGCAATACTGGTCAAGAATGTCGAAATCTGAAACGAAATTGCGACAGTTTGTCGGGAAAAATAGGACTAATTTCCGAACTTCCGACTAATAGACCCAATTACGAAATCAAAATCTTCGGATGAAGTCTGCAGAACATTTCCAGTGGCAAGACATCAACCAATTAATCCCTGCGTTCTTCTCAAATTCTCATGCATTCCAAATGTCACCACATTTCCACAGCCATACGTCACGATATGACCCGCCAGAGGTCTTCGACCTTTCAGACCTGACCTCTGACGTAACGCCGGAGCACAATGACGTCACGCAAGCAATCTTCCAACCGTCAAACAAATGACGAAAACTACTACCACTACTACTACTACTACTACTACTACTACTACTACTACTACTACTACTACTACTACTACTACTACTACTACTAATGGCATAATATATAAATAGGAATGCTAATAGGCCAATTATCGGTCCAACGTATGACATCACGTGACGGAAAGGCAGATCAGGCGAAAAGAGTTAGGTGCGGCGGTCATAAAGCGCGGGACACGCCGACAATGGACAGAGACCGTGTTTGCGAAGAATTCCGAAAAGAACGGGAACAAAGAACGAAAACGAGAAAAGGAATCCGAAGAACACAGAAATGCAGATAATATAATATCTTATAATAGATTGGTTGCATTTGACGTTACTGGCTCTGTTTCGGATGGCGTCTGAAAGAAGTGTACGCACCAAAGAAGGCGCTACATAAATTATCAGTTTTCACGCTGAATCCACTGACCCAACCCATGTAGGTTATATTCCACAGCAGTGACGGCTCCACCGGGGGGGCCAGGGGGGCCCGTGCCCCCTATTGAGTACCTGGCCCTTCCAGTGGCCCCCCCAGTTGGGACCCTATACTTAATGATACATACATTAAACAACAAATAGTTGGCCCCCATGATTAGAAGTTGCCCCCACAACGCCCCCACTTGCCAAATTCTAGAGCCGCCACTGTTCTACAGGCTTTCTCGAATTTGGTCTGGTCTCTTTGTTGTCAGGCTTTGAATCTAGCAGAAATCCTAGAATAGATATAACGACCTATTAGTTGCTTAGGCCTCTATAACTTTTGATACTTTTGAAGGAGTGACTAAATCTTGGAGTTATATGGTCCAGAGGGCTAGTACCCTCTACTGAAATTGGCAGAAATTGATTGCTATTGAAATATATTTCTTACGACAATGGCATTTTTTTCTATGTCGTTTTGCCTATGGACCTCTAGTTGGTTACGTCTATAACCTTTGATATCTTGATATCTTGGAAGGAGGGGCTAAATCTTTGAGTTATGTGGTCCAGAGGGCTAGCACCCTCTACTGAAATTGGCAGAAATTGATTGCTATTAAAATATATTTCTTAAATTCTTATGACAATGGCAGTTTTTCTATGTAGTTTTGCCTATGGAGCTCTAATTATTTAGGCCTATAACTTTTGATACTTTTGAAGGAGCGACTAAATCTTGGAGTTATATGGTCCAGAGGGCTAGCACCTACTACTGAAATTGGCAGAAATTATAGTATGTTTCTGTTTGTGCCTAACGTATCCTTGTTCAAGCAGCAGGAAGAGTTATACATTGAATCGAGTGATAATGTTACTGAAAAGTGGCGAATGTGTAATTTGTAGAAAATAAAGTCTGATTGGGTAAATAGCATTGGATCGGGTTTGTATTAGGTTGGGAGTTACACCGTACTGGGTCTTGTAATGTATGCTGTCAATGGAATGTGCGTCTTAATTTAATTAAACAATGACATTGCTAAACCATCAAATTCATTTCGACAGACAGACAGGCAGACAGACAGACAGACTTAGAACAACAGAGATTAGTAATTAAGAATTAAAGCATAGATGTGACGAGAAAATGCTTTAATATTCGAATAAACTAAGCATATTCTTTAAAATGGTAGATCATATGGACCTTTGGGTTCTAAAAATGGGTGGGGAGAATTAGAAAGTCTGAGACGAGTACGGCATTCTATCTGTGTCCAGAATTTTTTTCTACAAACGTAACATGACTAATGCAACCTTTCTGGTCATTCCCTACATCAAGGAGTTCCTTCCATCCGATCGATAGAAAAGGTGACGACACCGAATAGTTATAGCGCCTTTCCCCATCCCTCTCCCTCTCCCTCTCCAATCGCTGAGTTATTGTCGTCATCGGCGTTCCATAGTCCGCCCTCGTATTTCTATAATTAGACGTTTTGCCGTCTGGACGTTGATGATGGATCTCCTTCGGCTGTCTGTCTGTCTGTCTGTCTGTCTCTCTCCCTCTCTCTCTCTCTCGTCCCGGAGTCCGACACTTCGAGCGAGTGTTCCCGTCCCCTACGGGCCCCCGGTGACCGTCGGACCGACTCCCGTTGTCTCCTTCCTCCAGTCGGTTCCTCCACATCCCCGTCCAGTCCTCACCGTCCAGTCCGCGTTCGTTAACTTCCCCCTCCCCCCACCACCACCAAATTCATCGTCGGTCGCTGCCTACTATGACAGCTGTTAGACTCATTATCGCTGAGAGGCAGAGGAGTAAAAGAGAGGTAGGAAGAGGAGGAGGAGGAGGAGGAGGAGGAAGAGGAGGAGGAGGAGGATATGACGGATGATAAATTATTGGGAGCTTCGTTTTAGACACACGGATGATGAAGGCGCCTTCGATAATAAAAAAACGGTATACAGTATATTGATACGCAATAACACATTTTTTGGTCAAACAGCCAAGGAGGGGTTTTAACCCCCCCTCCCCTTCCCACCACCCTTTGGCTACTCCACTGCTAATAAATTATTTTAAATTTTCTCGAAATTAACAATCCTAAAAGAGTCGTCCTTTCGAAGTTAATCTGCCTAATCTTTCATCCAGAAATCTCAATGAAAGTGACATTCATTGCGGCCGTGACAGCGGCTGTCCGTCTCACGCCCTCCTGCGCCCTCTCACCGCCAATCACGTTTCTCTCACCAGGTGAGAGCAGGCAGCGTCGGGTGACCTCTGCACTCCGGAGGATCCCTGTCGCGCGGATCACACGCGGCATCTGAGACGTATTAAGTGCACCGTGGTGCCACTTTGGATAACCTCTGACCACGCGGTTGCGCATGGCACGCACTTCGGGTCATGTAATCAGAATGCATTGTTCGCGGATGCGCTGTCGATATTAAATTTTCACGTCGCGTTCTTGTCAATGGAAAAACACACATTCCGTGTGTTTAGCCTAAATATTTTATGGAAACATTTTCGCCGAATTTTCCTTATTTTATTCGTCGAAAATTAAATTATTGTTCGAAACCAGTATCCTACTATAGGCCTATATATGGTCGCCCGCCAAAAAGGAAAACACTCGTTCAAAAGTATGTGATAAATTTTTAAAAGGGATGCCTCCCTATTCGCGTCCCTGGTAGCTACCAAAAATTGTTAGTTTGTGACCCAGTTCCGATCTTATCGTTACCAAGCGACGAGACCAAAGTGCTAGGCCATTAACACAAGCGGCATTTCTTTACTTGGCCTACGTAGGCTACGTACGGAAGCCAGCAAAGGACATTTGGTTTCGGTACGATAAAAATTATGGCAAGACATTCGTATCAGCAAACTTTTATTCTATTTATTTTATGCGAATACGGTTAGTTTATTCTTCAAATGTTTATTTTCTCTTATTAGCAACCTATACAGAGATTTCGTGCATACATTATATATATATATATATATATATATATATATATATATATATATATATGAGATATATAGTAATTGTTTCAAAATATCGACGCTCAAAACGTCATGTCCCCATCCGGCATCCGTACGTATACTTGTGTGCGCATGCGCCTTTGTCATTTCCGCTCGTTATTTCTTCGTTTGTCGTCCACGGCGTGTGTTGACTCGAGTACCGCCCACCCCCCCCCCACCCCCGAAGTGCAAACAATATCGGGGGCCCTCGGGGTGCCTTCTGGGGCCTCGACAGAACGAGTCGGGGAGTCCCCTTTCGGGCGTCTGTTCTGTCGTCGCTGCGCAAATTGATTAGCGAAAACAGTGAACTATCGATCGGACGGAGAAGATTTCTTGAAGATGTACGCCGGGCGGGGTGGGGTGGGGTGGGGAGGGTAGGGTAGGGTAGGGAAAGGAGTGGAGGGAGGGGGCGAGCGCCTGATGAAAGATTTTGACGCCAGCCGCCCCTGGACGAGTGCAAAAGTCACATCTGACGTTCGCCTCACATTTATATTGCGCCAGCGTCGCAAGTGGACGCTATAATTCTCACGCAGTCAATAATTCATGTCGGACGGAGAGAGAGAGACACACACACGCAGACAGACAGACAGACAGACAGAGACAGACAGACAGGCAAGGACAGAGAGTACGAAACGCATATACAAGAACAGTACAAGAAAAGCATCCATCATCGCTTGCAAGTACTCCACTATTAATTCGGTACTGATACTTGTAGACCTACATTAGGCCTACTGCTATAGCTATTCGCTCAGAACGAGAATGAAATAAATTAAAGTTAGCACAACTGATCTTAGATATTATCTAAAGGAGTTCGTCCCCATCTCCACCCCGCAATTCGAACCGAAAACCATAGTGGAGGCGTAGGTCTTTTTACTGCAGCGATATTATGCAGCGTTTTTGATGTTCGACATGCTAGAATCTGATGTCCCATATTTCCCACTAAATCCTTTCGCTGGAACACACAGTAGGTAACTAAAGGATGCTAAAGATAGTGGCTCAATATGGTACTTGAAAATTATCTCTAACAGTACGAAGTAAGTTTCAAAAATGCGGTCGAATTTGCACAAATCCTATGTATTATTAGCATTATGGAATAACGAGGGTTGTCATGGATGAGGCGTTCTAAATGCAGGAGGTGATGACCTATGTTTGTAATAGCGATTGATATCGATGTAGTGAAGAATGCTAAAGATAGTGGCTCAATATGGTGCTTGAAATCGATCTCTAACAGGACGAAATAAGTTACCCGTTATAAAACATGCATTTTTGTTTGTTCGGCCCGCGAGCAATTTGAGAGCATTCAATTTGGCCCTCGGCCTCAAAAGGCCGTGCACCCCTGCAGTAGACTAAAGCAATGATATAGGAAAGGTTGCATACGGAACGAAATTCTAGGAAAGAAGCCAAAAATATACTTAAGACGCTTTCAATAATCTGTCGATTTAGCTTTTTTGGCGAACGTGCAAGACAAAGAATTCAAGGATACATTAGCGTCGCCACGGGGGGGGCAAATGGGGGCAACTGCCCCCCCCAACCTGCCCCAGACCACCTACCAGATTCGCGCAAATCCGGTGAGAAAGTTTTTTTGTGGAGGGGGTAGGGGTGGGTAAGGAATCTGACACGCCAGACCCCTTTTGCCCCCCCAACCAAAAATTCCTGGCGACGCCACTGCAAGGAGATATGGTTATAAAAGACAGGTGCCTGCAACAGGGCAAAGAAAATGAAATAGGCCTACGCCAGCTCGTGTAATTAATAGAGTTCTCGAATCAATATCGCCTTATAATTATATGTGACGCGTTTTCGGAATTATTGCAGATAGAATATATTACTCTCGAAAGAATTTTAAATGCGTGGCGTGTATCCGATGCGGATGGATATGCATCAGAGAAAAGGCGGTAAATTCCGACGTCGTGTATTCATCCGCGTCGACGCGCAATCTAGTTCCGGAAGCAAATTGAGAGGTTCGGCTGTGAGAACCTGGCGCTTGTACAGAAGTAATCAGCAAATAATTGAACGGAATGACAGACAACCTAGACATGCGTTCCTACTGCGTGATAAACCACGGATTCTGTGATGTGCAGAAATCGTTGACATTTTTCCCAGAAATTTGCCGGTAACGAAGACAGATTTCAAGGATATCATACCGGTTCAAGTATCCAATCAAAATGTATCCGATCAAAATGAGGATCAGGGATATTTCGACACCCCCTAACGCCTCCAACACCCCCCAATCTGAGACCGACCCCGCATTCGAGGGATATGTTGACTCCTCCAAACCCCCAACACACCCCCTCCGAATTTGAGACCGACACCCCCAACACCCCCCCCCCCAATCTGAGCTAGGGATGACCTTTTTCAGGTTTTTTGGATACTTGATAAGGTTTTTTTGTTTATTTTTTTTTTTTTGGTTGTCAAACTTTTTTGGAGACTTTATAAAGTTTTTTGCATGTCAGACTATTGGAGCTTGATAAGGTTTTTGCTTGTTATACTTTTTTCCAAATTCCGACACCCCCAATTCAAAAAAAGACCGGTTAACCGTTAACAGCCTTACTATCCAGGAACATTGGCATGCCCCACCCACTCACCCACCACCCACCCACCCACCCACCCAGACAATCGTCTGTCGTGGCGACGACGATGCAACCAGTCTTTAACTCTTCGTTCCTCCGGGGGGGGGGTTGTGGGTGGGGATGGAGTGGGGGATGGGAGTTATGCCTCCCGCGCCCGTTCGTGTGATGTCCTCGTCCCTTTGATCTAAGGGGGGATGTGCGCTCTGACCGCGCGGTTCCCCCTGTGGTTCCCCGCTGTGACCGAGGCCGGGGCCTCCCCGAGGACGGACCCCCCCTCCCTCCGATGGATTTTACGGACGAGGTCTGCGTGTCCGATGGTCACGTGACCGTCGTCGTCGTCGTCGGCGCTTAGTATCAGCAGAAGAGCACGCGGTCGTTTGGGGGTCTTCAGAGTGGGGTCGGGGTCGGGGGGGGGGGAGAGAACGCTGGCGCTAAGCAATTATTATGATGATGTTTGGGGGAAAGAAATGCGGTCCATTTACCGAAATATTCCACTGCAACCGGAAGCCACATCATATGCGGATGCTGGATGTCATCAATCGCCAGTTGTGTGTCTCTGATATATTAGACGCAGTTCTTCTTCTGCTTCGGCGGACGTGGAACCAGTCTCTACGACGACGATGACGACGACGACGACGACGCCGTTGCCGTGGCAGCCAGCGACAATAGTTATATCATCGACTACGTCACCACCGCCACTGCCATCACAATCATCACAACCGCCATCATCATCACCATCATCATCATCATCATCATCATCATCACCACCACCACCACCATCCATCACACCACGACCTGCTTTAAGAGACAGTGGAGGCGCGCGCTGATATACACAATGCGATCCCCTGTCCATCCAACTCTTTCTAAAGCAGCGGTTCTCAACCTGTGGGTCGCGACCCCCAAGGGGGTCGAATGACGATTTTCCAGGGGTCGCCCGAGACCATCAGAAATTTGGGGTTGTCTCTTTTCTTATTATTGTACAAAATTTACTGTGGTAGTTACGACGTACTAGTTGTTTTACTATAATTGTCATTCGAGGATAGACATGGAGACAATTAAATAATAACGATTTCGAACATTTTGATTGTCGCAGCATTATTATTTTTAGCAGTTTACATTGTGAACGTAAATAATTTTACCGTTGGGGGTCGCCACATCATGGGGAATTGAATTAAAAGGGTCGCGGCACTATAAAGGTTGAGAACCGCTGTTCTAAAGGTATCCGTTCCAAGTCTATTGTTACCCGATCGGTCGAATACGGTGGATGGGTGGATGCAGAGATGACGCTGTTTGCCTC
Organism: Metaphire vulgaris; assembly: GCA_018105865.1. Taxonomy (NCBI): domain Eukaryota; kingdom Metazoa; phylum Annelida; class Clitellata; order Crassiclitellata; family Megascolecidae; genus Metaphire; species Metaphire vulgaris. The sequence goes on along the minus strand of CM030838.1, from coordinate 17,252,478 downwards.
TACTTACCTGTGTTTTTTTCCTTATAAATATTGCTCAATAGTTTCAAAACTTGTGCTTTTTGTTGCGCCTTTTTTGAATTGTTTAGTCTTCTGGATTTCAAGGCCAGTCTGTCTGTCTGTCTGTCTGTCTGTCTGTCTGTCTGTCTGTCTGTCTGTCTGTCTGTCTGTCTGTCTGCCTGTTTGACGAATGTTCTGCAACATCATTTTCCCGCTCGCAGTCTTATTAATCACGTGACCTTCGTCGACCAATCACCGTCGTCGACCAGTATTTGACCCGAAGGATCCTTCAGACATCCATTAACTAAATGCGAAAAGGATGGGCGATGGGACACCCAGAGATTTTTTTAAAAAAAGCTAAAAAATTTCCCTTTCAAAAGCAGCAACGTCGTTGTAACAGACGGACGAAATCTATTTGTAAATACAGTATTTCTAGTACTCGACTTACTGTATAGTAGTATCCAGTACTACCCACCACTCCGGCGCTACATAAATCGCTACTATTATTGCCCCGGCGATGAATGAAATGAAAGGCAGGCGATAAACGAGCGCCGACGATTTGGGATTTTCGCACGCGGTGCAGTCGCTCGATGTTCTTGTTGCGCTGTGTTGCACGGGGGACATATCGTCGGCGTCGTTGTTCTTCTGTTGAGCGTTGTTCAGTAGACAACGGGATTAGGCGATTAGGATTAGCCGTTGTCTCTCCTGCTGGCAACAAAGTATCTGCAGCAGAATGCATGCAGTGCATAATATATGAGTCGGATAAGGCTGAGTTTGTATCGAAATACTTGAACAGACTATTATACTTTAATTAAAGACAGACAGTAACACACACACAGAAAGAGAGAGAGAGACAGAGACAAAGAGAGAGAGAGAGACAGACAGAGACAGGCAGAGGCAGAGACAGGGAGACAGAGAAAGACAGACAGACAGACAGACAGAGAGCACGACAGAGATGAAAACAGACAGACCGAGAGACAGACCCACAGGCAGACAGACAGACAGACAGAGAGCACGACAGAGACAGAGACGAAGACAGACAGACAGACGGACTTTTTTTTCAAAGAAGCAACGCATTGAATGCTATCGTTTTTCTAACCATCGCAGTGGTTAATGTATCAAAGCGCTATATAAATTGAGGAATTAGATTGAAGACTTTGATGTGGTAATTGCAAATTTTGTGCGTTCTAAGTGCTTGAGTATAAAAAAACACAGCGCATAATAATTAAATAGATTGAATCACCCGAGTTATGCATACAAGTTCCTTTCAAGTTTCAAGACTCGCTGTCTAAGCATATTTTCTCATAAAACCACTAGTGGTAGCAATGACTGTGTATTGTTTTTAATTACTTAGGCCCTACATAGTGATTTCCTTTATTTAGGCCTACTGTGTATAGGTCTATGAGTTATACCAAACCTTCAATTAAATTAGCAATAATTGCCGAAGTGCAAATGTACTGTGTTGTATTTGTTGAAGATGATGGTCCGGTTGTTTGGCGGTGGAATGCTACTGGCTTTCGTTATAAGCTACAACGCGGATTCCGATACTACATCCGCCAGTACCCGTAAGTACCTTGGTCTCAGGGCGTAGCGACGGGGGGATATATCGGCGGTATATTCCCCAAAATCAGTATATATAGCAGTATATTATAACTTATATATAACGTATATAAGTATAATATATATATATATATACAAATATATTATATATAATATATATGCAAGTAAAATCCAAGTCATATCCGGGATATCAGGATTTCACATCCGCCGTTTTAAAGTGACATCTTGCGGTCTGACTGACGTCGATTTCGCTGGCTAATTCCGAATGACAAAGTTTAAAGTTAATGGCGATATTTTGTCTATGACGTTCTATGGCGTGTCCTTTTGGATGTGCGTCTCTTTGTCCTATTTCGTCTCTTGTCAGAAGTCTCTCTCTCTCTCTCTCTCTCTCTCTCTCTCTCGCTCGCTCTCTCTCCCTCCCTCCCTCCCTCCCTCCCTGCGAGCGTCCTTTTCCCTGTCGGTTGTCAGACGGACCTGATTTCTAGAGAAGGCTTGCTTGACATCACGTTTCCCCCTTCAGCGCCTTATCCGGGCAAGCCCCCTCCCTCCCTCCCTCCCTCCACCCTCACCACCACACCGACGCTATCTTACTTATTGTCTAGCAAAAAAGGCATTATGCGATTTTGTTGTCTTCAGTCGCTAAGCACTCCACTCATCCCCCCACCCCACCCCCTCCCCCGGCTGAGTACGACGACATACCTATGGAAGGTTTAGACTGGTTCCTTTCTGTTGTTGTTGTTGTTGCTGGCGTCGTCGTCGTTTTCGCGACGCTGGTTCTCCGTTTTTGGCGATGCGTCGAACGACAAAGGGCGCCTTTTCCCATGCGCGGCGGCGACGGCGGCGGCGACGGCGGGGGTGGGGGGTGGTGAGTGAGGGAGGGAGAGGAGGGAGGGGGGCTGGCCGTGTGTCTTGCTCCATCTGGCGCCGGCGTGAGTTGAAATAATTTCTGGCGTCGATCTACAGGCGAAATGCATCGCAGTTCCTCCAGTTGACGCGTGAGCTGGAATACGCGACGGAGGCACAATGGATCAACGCCCCGCCCGCCGCAGAACGGAAGCCATTGTACATGACAAACATCCAGATGAAGGGACTTGACGGATGGACAGACAGACAAAGGCAGGCAGGCAGGTAGGCAGGCAGGCAGACGGATATGCAGACAAGCGAACAGGCATAGATATATATAGACAGACAGGCAGACAGACAGGCAGGCAGAAAAAGACAGGTGGACGGATGGGTGGATGGGTGGATAGGTAGAGAGAGGGGAATGGACACGAACGCTCAGTGGCGCAGCTAGAATTCCAGAATAGGGGGCGCATTGATTTTTTTTGGCCCAAAAGTCTTGGCGGACAAAAAAAGTTGATCGTCTGAAGCGCTTTGAAGTCTTGTGCGGTTTCCTCGATCAGCAGATACGACCTTACCCCCACCCCCCGGGTTTTAGAAGAACCTTACGACCGGTCCCGGCCCGAATAAGTAGGCACCCCCATCCCCCCCCAAGGCTACGCCAATGTGATAGTGAGTGAGTGAGTGAGTGAGTGAGCGAGTGATTGATTGATTGATTGATTGATTGAGTGAGTGAGTGAGTGAGTGAGTGAGTGGAGTGAGTGAGTGGAGTGAGTGGGTGAGCGAGTGAGTAGAGTGAGTTGGTGCGGTGGTTTTCTACCGATCCGTGTGTTGTTGCATTTTATCGACTTCTGATGAGAGAATAAAAACGTTGCGTCAGTAGAAGAATACATCACCGTGCGCTGTGGCAGTCACGTGACCCACCTATGTCAACGTCTGTTCCCACTCTCCTCTGTCTGTCTCTTTCAGTCTGTCTGCCTCTCTCTCTCCCTCCCTCGTTTACGGTTCAAATTGAATTAATATAATTCCGGCAAAATTACGGCGCTATATAATGCGTTTAGCCTATGAGTTACGATCACCAACGGGCTCGTTGCTGTCTGTCTGGTCATCTGTCTGTCTGTCTGTCTGTTGAATCTCTGTTGCGTTCGCTGTCTTATCGCAATGCGCAGTACGGACGTGAAAGTATTCTTCCAGATATTAACCCCTTAACCGTGCACTTAACTGTAACTCAATGTAAAATGGACGGATGTATCCAGGATCCCCAGTTAGGGGGTTAACGCAGAATATTCGAGCAGAGCACCGTCGTGCTTTTCGCTTTATGGCTGTCATTAAAAGCGTCGTTGAACGATATAAACTACAGAAACAAACGAATCACAAGTTTTTTTTTTCAAGTTGGTTTCGTCCATGTCGTTTATTTAGCGCCGTCGTGTGTCAGAATTTAGACTTAAATACAAAATGACAGAAGCAATAGAAGTTTCTGCTCGCATTCGAAAATACAGTAGAACTTCGTTATAGCGGACTCAGTTTTTATCCGTCATAACGTACCGCAATGTAAATACGGGCCCGTGTGATGCGCTACCGTATTCATAGATACATAGATAAATACATAGACACTATTACAGACAGACAGACAGACAAACAGACAGACAGCCAGACAGACAGACAGACAGACAGTCAGACAGAACTAGGGTCCTTGTAACAATATTGCCTTACTCCTTTACGTCTAGTTACTCATCAATTCTGACGCCAGAATCTCTGGAGACCAATTGAGATGAAAGACAAGTGACGTCATAGGTCACGTGTCCGTCTCGGCATTCACAAGAGCAGACGACCCTGTCATCGATTTTTCCCTTCTGGATTCCGAAATCGGGGACGGGTCTGCATGGGGTCAAAGGTCGCGCCCGCTCGTCATGATCGACAGGGGAACGTATATAGTTCAGTAGGAGCGGATTTCTGACTAAATTCCCCTCTCCTCCTGCTGAGTCCTGACTTACACACTTCACAGGAAATCCCATTCGGACGACAGGAATTTTTTTTGTCGATCACGGAGACAGATGAGAAAAACAAATCGTGCATTTCAATCAGACGATCAGAATGATCGAAGGAACGGATAAATAAATAAATAAGTAAACCAATGCATGCATGCATGCATGACTGACGTAACGAACGACAGAGCGAAGGAAACGAATGAATGACAACATTCTAATGAATGAATAAATGAATGCATGCACAGTAGAAAAGATGATTGAATGACTGAGTGACGTAATGAACGACAGAACGAAAGAAACGAATGAATGACATGACTGAGTGACGTAATGAATGACGGAACGAAGAAGAAAGATTAGCGCAGTCAAATAAAAAATAATTAAGCATAAGCTGATAATTTGAATTTGTAAATTTCCTGCGTAATTATTATTATTATTATTATTATTATTATTATTATTATTATTATTATTATTATTATTATTATTATTATTATTATTGCACCCAGAAACTATTCGGCGACGCCACAAAGTCAACGATTTTGCGATTGACCAGGGAAGACTATTCGTTCAATATTTAATTAATCGATTATCTCAAACTCCGCCGCAGTTGCTTTCTTCACCGTGAGATGGATTATTGACTCGGAGGCTACGTCCCCTGTTTTCCACCACGCCGGAACATATACCAGACCGTCGCAAACCCCATCTGGCGCTGTTATGTTGTCTTGTGTTTAGACCACGGAAATGTACCGAGTAACCCGATGGAAATGGAGGGCTTATGAGGGGGAGGAAGAGAAGGAGGAGGAGGAACAGGGAAAGGGTCACCTGATCGGCGTCGCCCTCAGAAATCTCGATCTCGACTGTTGTTGATTAAACTTCCATCTTCACGTGAAATAAGCTCTCTTGACTTCGATTGCAACAGCAGCAGCAGCAACAGCAGCAGCAGCAGAAGCAGCAGCAGCCGATCGGTCACGTGTGTCACGGGCTTAGATCGGATGCCATGGATGACGACGACGACGACGACGACGACGGCGACAGCGGCGGGTCCGACTAATTACCGAACCGGCCGTAAATTCCGACCTCGCAGTTAACGAGCGCCATGGCGACGGTACCACCCCTCTCTCTCCCGCTCGCCCTCACTGGAAGACCCAAGAGAGCTTTTCGCTAATGGCGGACAGTTGGGTTTCTAGCTTCATCATACCTACTTACCGTCGGTGACGTCACTCTGAGAGTATTTGACGCCTATTGACGCACGCTAACCGGTTATCAATTTTTCAAATGCATATTTCCACAGACGGACAGACATACAAACGGACAGACAGACAGACAAGAAGCTACGACAATGCATAAGAGTTCAGCAGAAAGGGGCGTAACTAGGGTATTTGGCCCGCCTCTCCCGTGGCAAGGGGGCAAGAAAATTAAATTAACAGGTTACCAACTCTATAATTATTTATTGACACAAGATTAAAACAAATACAATTATCTTGCTTTTACTGATGCGAACTGGTCTATGAGATGTGCTCAAAGTCAGTTTCTTCTCTTTCCACGCTGAATAGAACAAGTTCACAGAGTTTTTGGCGCCCCCGAGGGTGGGGGGCATCTGCTCTACCTGCCCCACTCCTGGCACGCCGCTGTGAGTAACGAACAAGTGATCCGAGCCCATGTTAAGCGCTTCCAACCTCTAAAACGGGGGCCATCTCAGACTACAGTAAATCTTCGTTTGTATAACGTGCAATATACTCAATGTCCCTGTATTATTATTATTACGTTATATCCTAGATACGTTATATCCAGTACCATCCAATACAGTAGCGCCTCACACGGGGCCGTACATTACGGTATGTTATAACCGAGTACACTCTATAACCGAGCCCGTTATAACGACGTTCTACTGTATTAAACGAGAAAGATGATCAAAAGGTGATTGGCTGGCATATGTATTCTCCTGTATTGCAACTGTAGTAATGTAACTGTTTTGCAGGGTCGTAGCGACGGTTGGGGGGGGGATAGGCCTATATCGGTATATATTATATATACCCCAAAAATAAGTCTGCCTTAAAGTTTTCTAAGTGGCTTCTATATGTGGTTTCTATGGTTCATGTGGTTTATAGATAACATTTATATTCTCCCTCCGCCAAATATTTATGCCTCTCCAAATCAGATTCCTGGGGTTACGCCCCTGCTGTTTTGTTTCAGGTAATTGCGAATACCTCATTTTCAAATACAACGGCCGACCTCAGAGCACCTTCTACACCCCGAACTTTCCACACCCCTACCCCGCCAACGAACCCTGCCTGATGTTCACCTTTATCGGTGACGTCACACAGCTCGTCGAACTCACCTTCCTGGAGTTTGACCTGAAGCGACCTGCGGCGAACAGGTGAGGAACTCTGTCTTGGCGTCCTCTGTCTGTCTGTCTGTCTGTCTGTCTGTCTGTCTCTCTCTCTCTCTCTCTCTCTCTCTCTGTCTGTCTCTCTCTCTCCGGTCATTATCTTTTTCTTTATCAATGGAATGATCAATCTTCTTCAGTATGAGATTCAAAAATAGTTTCGTGTCAGTAAGAATTAAGTAAGCAGCTGAATCTTATACGCTACACCCAAGGGGCCATCCATAAATTATGTCACGTTCGAAGAAGTGGGATCTAAGAAAGTGTGACAGATTGCGACAGAGGAAGCAGGGACGTAGCTAGGAATGGGCTTGGGGGTATGGACTTGAGCCCCCCCAAATCTAAAGCTGGCCTCCAAATGAATTCAAGCCCAAATGGCGTTGCGGGCTCAAAAGAAAGAAAGGGGAATGAATCTTGGGCTTCAGCCACCCCCCCAACCTAAAATTCTACCCATTCCTAGCTATGTTCCTGAGAGGAAGGGTACACTTTAAAATAAATAAAACCTTAAATATATCTGATAGTAAGTATGGTAAAAGCCGTTTTAAAATGTTCATTAGCATTTTTCAGATATACATTATATTTATAATTATATTTGTGGTATATTAAACCTGTGATACAAGAAACCAGCTATCTTAAGACCCTTCTTATCTCTCGATCGACTTTCTAGGCATATGACAGAGAATAGATTTCTGAAAGACTTTGTATAATGTCGACTCAAATGGCTCACCATTTTTCGTGGCATTTCGAATGATCTAGAATCAAAGTGATACAGAATATATTTCCTACTCTAGTACGGTTTGACGCAATGCAGATGGGGACACAAGAAAATGTGGATTAAATTCGTTTCATCACTCTTCTGAATTTTTTGCATATCTATAGCCTACTGTAGTAGCAATAGTACTACTAAGGCGTAAATGTGGATGATCCCTCTGTTAGAGTCTGTTGAATTTCATCAGAATATCGGGGTTGAAGATACTGCTTGCCTATAGACCTAACCGCCCCAGTGCGTGGATGGCTATCCGCAGTGCAGGGATGGCTATGGCGCAGTTCTCAGTTCTTTCGGAACGGTGTCAAACAGGGGTTCAATTTTATAATAATAATAATAATAATAATAATAATAATAATAATAATATTTTATTTTTCAATTATTATTCGTTATCATTGTCGCCATTTGTCGGATGTTGAATATCTGTTTATTGCCGAAATTTGACCGAGAAACTCGAATATATTAAAAATAGAAAATCTGCGTGACGTAATAATTATGGACGACGCCTTAAAAAGGGGTCCGAGATTCTGCGACAGTTTGTTACAGATGGATCAAAAACGGCCAAAATGGCGTGACGTACTTTATGGACGGCCCCCAGATCATATACACCCGTATACACCTTATACGCCCGTATTTTAACCAATGCTAAAAGATCTCTCTCTCTCCAACGTAACGGGGGAAAATTCGCAGCTGGGCCGATGATTGACTCGAAGCCGATAGGAAGGTCACGTGACAGACGTCCGACCAATCGGATCGATCGTCGGCCGCCATCATGCGCTTCCGTCGGTCGTATAGTGGCTTCGAGTGGGGCGCCTCCTGCCGAGAGATGGAAATTGGAGGGCGCGCACTTGCCAAATTGCATTTCCAATCAGTCTGCGCGTCGCCGTGACGTAACCATGGCAACGAAAATTGCAATTTGAAAGAATAGCGCTCGACGGCGACGAAAATGAAAGATCGATAGAGAGAGAGAGAGAGAGAGAGAGAGAGAGAGAGAGAGAGAGACCGACCGACAGACAGACAGACAGACAGACAGAGACGCAACACCTGAACCAATGGTATCGATGCACACGGCATGCATGATCGTCGTAACTGGGTGAAGACTGTAATGGGAATTAAAACGAAGAATGCCAAATAATCTGGAAATTAGAACAATGTTTGAGCATTAGAGATAAGATGAAACAGACAATAGGACAGACAGACAGACAGAGAATTAGAGAGAGAGAGAGAGAGAGAGAGAGAGAGAGAGAGAGAGAGAGAGAGAGAGAGAGAGGAGAGAGAGAGAGAATAAACAGAATGCCTTTAGACTTATAATTGTTGTTGAGTTTGTCTCTGGTTCTCTAAAATAACGTTACAAATTCTTGCTTATCAGCTTTGTATAAGACTCATTACGAACACCGTTTAATATCGTTTTCACATTCTCGAAGAAAATCCAAATCGACAAAAACCTTCACGGATCCAGACTATTCGTGTCTGCAAATCGGCGTGATTGATATTTGTCGGGGGAGGGAGAGGGGGATTTCTGGTCATCCTTACTGACTCCCCTATTGATCATGCAGTCTACGCTTTGCCATTGCAAGGGCAGAGATGCTTCATGCCGTCATTAAAATATTCATTCGACTGAATTGTTGTTGGTTAGCATTGCGAAATAGCTGAGAGAAAATAATTCTTCCCCCCCCCGTCCGCCGACGGCACAGGTGTGTAGATTACCTTCGCCTCTACCTGGACGTGGAGACGACAGAGCTCGTAGACGGGTCTCGCTGGAATTACGAACTGTGCGGAGACATCTCGACGATTCCGAAACAGCACTTTTCTTCTGCAAATCTACTAATACTCGAATTCCACAGCAGTCGCGAGCGAGGAAACAATACTGGATTCAGAGGAATCTACAAGTTCGTTGATAAGGGCAAGTCTTTTCGGTGAATCGTCAAATCTGTCTGCCTTTGTCTCTGTCTCTTTGTGTGTGTGTCTTTCTCTGTCTGTCTCTTCTCTTCTTGTTGTTATTATGTGTTTTATTACGTCATTTCAGTGTTTCGTTCAGGCCTGTTAGGGGGGATTCCCCCAAACCTCAAAATTCACCCCCCCAAAAAATCCCAGCGCTGACAAATATTTTTGAATTGAACTGTGCCTCTTCCGCTCCACCCAAGTCAATTCCCCCCACCCCCAAAAAAACACGGAGTCTGGATAAAACACTGTGTCATTTCCATCCGTGATTTTGATGTTCATATTGCCTAGGAATTTTTAAAATTCGCTATTAAATTGCAGAAAAGGGGAGGGTCGTTGTCTGGAATTGCCATAGTTCAGTGGGGGCGGGTATCAGAACAGCCGCGATAAGAATAATATCTGGATTAGACATACAGGCCCCATCATGCAAGCCCTATGGCTGGGATCAGAGCGGTTTGGCTTCTTTAGCCTATAGGTCCCGGTTACGAACTTACGAACCGATCATCATCATCATCATCATCATCATCATCATCACCACCACCAGCTCTGGAATTATCGCTTCATCATTCTGAAAGTCTCCTGACGTTAATCTGACAGACACGTCTTAACGCAATATACCGTCCAGAAAGACTGTCCACGGCAGAGACATTGAGGGACGCGCTACAGTATATAGCTCGCTCGCGATCGACTGCGCAGTTAAAAACAGGCGCTCGATAAATAATTCACCAGCGGCGGAAACAAAAACGCACCCCCGCGCCGCCGCCGCCGCCGCCGCCGCCGCCGCCGCCGCCGCCGCTGCTTAGCAGTCGACTCGGCGTCGTCGTCTGCCGTCCATCGGCGATCGACGGAAAATCCGCGCCTCGTTTTCAAAACGAGACAGATAACGCGATTAAGTGTGAATTAATTATGCGCAAAACGTTCGCAGCGCGGCGCAGACGGAGAGAAATATCCGGTAGTGTGGACGGTAAAAAATGCAAACGTTGTATATATTACGTGCAGTAAGACACATGCGCGAAAAATCTGTCTTGGATCATGCCCCACCCACCCCCACCCCCACCCCGCCACAAATTTGGTCGGGTCTTGGTGGAATCAGAAGTATAACAAATGTGCCTTCGATTGCGCAATTTCATGACGTTGACATTGTCACGGATTGCATTGCCTGACTTTGAATGCCCCTCGATTTGAACGACGGCTTTCGATACACGACAATAAAATCCAGAGCTATATAATTCTTAATTCAACGCGCTTGGTAAACGGAAGCCAGAATCTGCCCCCATTGTTAACCCCCAAATGCGACCGGTTTTTACCAGATATTCGGCGCATTGTCTACGGGTTTTTTTTCTTCAGATCTCTGTGCATGGTAAGGACTAGAATGATGCAAACAAGTCGATATAAATGTCATCGCTAGCGTCTCTGCTTTACATCTAGAAATAACTGTCGGAACGGAATGGACCGACCATTTGTATAGCGCCGATTTTTCTCATAGCGCCCCCCCACCCACCAACCGAGTTGTACTAGCATCGGCACAGCAATTGTCAACCGGTTCGTTTCAATGCAGATTCGCCGTCTGCACTTTGCAAGCCATCCCGACACTCACAACGACCGACTGCACATGTTTTGCCTAATGTTTCCTTGACGTTCAATCCAGTCTTACAGTAGTTCTTTGCACTGACCAGTGTCGGATTAACTCCTTTGGAGCCCTGGCGCAAACAACGCAACGAAACTTTAAAAGGTCCTCAATCCCCCCCCCCAAGTTCGAAGTTTCAAACCTCTGCCAAAAAAATTAAAACATTAATTTTAAAATTTAGAAAACTCCCTTAAATATATTTATTATAAATGAAATACATTTAGTACTGTGTTTTTTAAATTGAAATTCATTGTTCGTGATTTAATATTTTATTTGTTTAAAAAAATAATAAGATTCGAACCAGTGTGCCTGGTGCAGTCACTGCAAATGCCCCAGTTGCGCCATGGTTAATACGGCACTTGCACTGGCTACGGCTTCCGTACACTTTCTATAGCAGAAGATTTCTTGGCAACGGGTCAACCACGACCCGTCGAACCCTCGACCATTACGACCCAATGGGTCAGCGACAGTTAACGTCCCGCTGTGTTCGTTTTATGAACAGCGCAGTTCCAACTACAGGGCGGGAGCCAGCGCTGGGGGTCGCAGTGCGCCTTTCACTTCCAGAGCAACAGGCAGAACCGGGCAGGCAGGTTCTTCTCGCCCAGGTACCCGCAGAACTACCCGCCGAGCACCGCCTGCCAATACATCTTCTCTGCCATGAGACGGGAAAGAATCGTCGTCGTTTTCCAAAACATACAGCTCGAAATTGCCAACGAAAAGTATGTGACAACCCCCTCCATCCCCCTCCCTACTCCCATTATATTCCCTTCCCCCCCAGCGCTCTAGTGTTTACTGCTTGTTTCTATTTATCATTGGGATCAGAAAATATCTCGCCATGATCGGTCCAGGAACTAAATTTTAATACACAGATTTTTGCACATAATTGCGGAAAACCCTATTTTATAAAAATAATAATTGCAATGACGAAAGAATCTGTTTTAGTCTGAGAATGATTTTAGAACTTTCAAAATTAATTATTTTGTTTATATTATTATTATTATTACTATTATTATTATTATTGTTGTTATTATTATTATCATCGTCATCATCATCATCGTCGTCATCGTCGTCGTCATCATCATCATCATCATCATCATCATCATCATCATTACAGACTATCATCGGGTTGTCCGGCCGGATGTCTTGGGTTTGACCTAGATATTGTGTGAATTTGATTTGATGTGACATCGGCTGATGCTTCTGTGCATTATAAAGTGGCGCTACAGAAGCTTAAGACTAGACCCGATTATTCGTGACGTAATCTGACATACCAATCTGCCTTCATAAGCTGTCAGATTCTCGCATTGGCGGTAAAACGTTCCACTAGATCTGCAACAGGTGTTGTTCCATCTACAGTGGAAACTCGTTATAACGCATGCTCGGTCATAACGAAACGCAATGTACATTGTCCCGTGTGATACGCTACCGTATCGGACGGAATTTTACAGACCCCCGCGCTGAGCTCGCTATAACGGAGTTCCGCTCTGTTATTTCCAGCTGTACCAACAGTCCGGACACGATCGTTGTCCGCGACGGACCGGACAATCAGTCGCCGGTCATCGCCCGGTACTGCGGTACGCTGAACGCCGAGACGGTGCTGTCCTCTGGCGAGAGTCTCTTCGTCGAGCTGGTGACCGACGCCGGAAACCAGCGCCAGGGCTTCGCCGCCGTCTTCGACTTCGTTCCGGAAGACGAGGCGGTCCTCGGCGGCAGAAGCCCCGTTCAGATCACCCGCCAGTGGCTCCCAGGTATATATATATATATGCGAGGGCCCAGACATGGATATCCACTTTTGAAAGCCAACCCAAGGATTGGCGGCTCCAGGATTTGGCAAGTGGGGTTGCGGCGTTGGGGTGGCAACTTATTAGCATGGGACGTCAGCCATTTGTTGATAGGTATGTAGTGGGGGGTATTGGGTCCCAACAGGAGACCGCTGGAGGGCCAGACATTCAGTAGGGGGAGGCACGCCCCCCGGATGTAGCGATTATCTAGGGGGCAGCAGATATTGGACACCAACTTGGTTCAAACCTGGGAGTGTCCTGACCCCCCCAACCCCCGACACCCCAATGATCGCCGCCTATGGTGTCTCACATGTGCTGGGGCCCTCCCCGCAGAAGAAATATATTGGGACAACCTAGGACGAAAAATATGGGCGACGTAGCTGTAAATACAGAAAATATTTTTGCGTAGGCCCCCTGTGCCCACTCCCCCCCCCATTTGCCGACGCCAAGCGCCGGCCCTGTTTCAGGTACACTGTAGGTAGTGGAAATGGTAATAGGTATAGGAAGGTAGGTAAAACCTGTTAACAGGACCAATCCAGATTGTGAAGCTATAGTATAATAAGCACCTTACAGCTGTGATATCAGATACTGTATCAAAGAACGAAGAGATACTGTTTCACGTGACGTAAAATAATAAGCTCATTCTAAAATCAAAACAGTCCGTGAAGTCGGTTCTGACGTAACGCTCGACGTAAAAACAACTATAATTAGTTAAATTTCAGGCGTATACGAGATGACCAGACGGATATATATTCCGGCGTTTTTTCCTCCGCCTCGTTTGACTAAGGACTCGTTACGTTACCGAGAAGGGGTCGAAGGTGTTACCTCGGCGACCGTCTGTTCCTCCTCCTCCTCCTCCTCCTCCTCCTCCTCCTCCTCCTCCTCCTCCTACTCCGCAGCCGTGATCGTAATGACTAAATGCGATTAGGCAGACGATGACTTTCAAAGCCAATCGAGTTTCGAAAACGATAAATCTTTGGTCGTGCGCTGCTTTGCTCTCTTCTTTTCCGTCCGTCCGTCTCTCTTCATCTCCCTCTCTGTCTGTCTGTCTGTCTGTCTCTGTCTGTCTCTCTCTCTACCGTCGTCAGAGGGACAGAGTAGCTGCTCTCCTCCTGTTGTGACCTCTGGTCTCTTGACCTTCATGAATACGCAATGAATGTCAGACAGCGAGTCCTACTTACTCGGAAGACATTTCCTTTTGTCTTATTATTATTTCTTCGGCGCCTTTGCCCAGAAAACTTTTCTCTCTTTCAATGAAACCTGAGGAATCTGAGAACGGAAATTATTAGAAAAACGTGCGCGCCATTGAAAAAAAAATATCAACCAGAAGAATAATATTGTAATTATTTCTCGTTTCGACGATCGAAAGTTTCAAAAAATTCAACCTTGGACGACATCGTCTTATGCAAACGACGTAAAGTTAACCCTTTAACTGGGAATCCCGGATATATCCGTCAATTTTACATTGAGTTACAGTTAAATACACGGTTAAGGGGTTAAAATACAGACGGTCCTGATATAACCCTGTTCACCTGTGTATCTCACCTTCTCTCAGGAAATGTAAGAAATCCAAGCCATTCGTAGAATTAGATACCATATATATATATATATATATATATATATATATATATATATATATATATATATATATATATATATAATATATATATATAATATATATATATATAGTGTTTTATTTTGGATAATAGCGTTGTGCGTCTTAATGCTTTCGCTTTCACGGAGAAGAGCATCTACTCTCATCTAGGTTTCCCAATGATTTTATTGGGACACAGGTGCTGCAACCCATAATCCAGGTGATTCGCCATTCGCCGACGTGCACTTGGTGTCGGCCAACGAAGCGAACGCCGCCATATTGGAAACCAAGAAACAGTCTCGTAAGAACGCAGTCTTCTCAAAGGCGTTGCACTGCATGGCTTCGCACGTCTTAAAATAGAAAACGACAGACGACAATCTCATTACTGTCGTGTTCGTTTCAACGTGTAACTTAAATGGGTTCGATATGCAGTGCAGTGGCGGCTCCAGGATTTGGCAAGTGGGGTGGGGGTGGGGGGCGTTGGGGTGGCAACTTCTAATCATGCATGGGCCAACCATTTGTTGTTAGGTATGTAGTATTAAGTATAGAGTCCCAACAGGGGGGCCACTGGGGGCAGGCACTCAATAGGGGTACGGGCTCCCCGGGTCTCCTGTGGAGCCGCCACTGATGCAGTGGCGCAGCCAAAGGGGAGTTTGGGGTTAAGACCCCCTTGGCTGGCGACGAAAATTGTTTTTCATGTGTTTCCATAGATTTTTTATTTTCGGACGCGGTTTTGGGGTCAAACCCCACCTTGGCTGCCGACACAAAATTTATTTCTAAGCGCTACAGAATGTAAAGGTGTAAGGTGTAAAGTGTAAGGTGTAAGGTGACGACCTGTTTTTTGCTTGTCAGCATTGCTTGAAAGGCAAAAAATACAAGAGGAAAGATGATGATGAACTTTTCTTATTTTTCGAAGCTGGTTATGATCAAAACCAACCGCCCTTCCGGAAATCCTGGCTACGCCACTGTCGATATGCCTATAAATAATATGACATTATGTACGCTTGATTCTAGTGCGCCATAATTAATAGGTATCAAAACCAACCGCCCTTCCGGAAATCCTGGCTACGCCTCTGTCGATATGCCTATGATTATTATGACATTATGTACGTTTGATTCTAGTGCGCCATAATTAATAGGCATAGTAGATTAAATGAAGGAGTTTAAATTTCGACTCTTAGAAACAAAACCAGATAGGCCTACAACGTGTTCAATTTGCGCTAATACTGGCTAATTCAAGCAGTATTCAGAAGTCTGCCTGTCTGTCTAGCTGTCTATCTGTCTGTCTGTCTATCTATCTGTCTTGCCTGCCTGTTTGTATATCTATCCTTCTATCTGTCTGTCTATCTAGATAGTCGATCTATCTACCTGTCCGTCTGCCTGTACGCGTCTGTTGCCGTGTGCGTGGCTCTGTCTGTCCATTATATTTTGTATTTTAAAATGTCCAGAGCTGTCCTGCGATCTGGAATTTTCCGGAATCCTCCAGAAGAACGGAACCTTCTCGTCTCCGTTTTATCCAGATCCGTATCCGGACGGAACCGTCTGTCGGTTCACCTTTCAAGGTCAGAGCGCCGCCGACAGAGTACAGATCGTCTTCCAGGACTTCAGCCTCTTCTTCCCGCACCAGTGCAATCCAGAGGAGACTGCCACCGAGTGAGTGCATGCCAATGCTGTCCGTGTCAGAGACGGCAACGGGTCACTCAGAATGACCCCACGACCCACGCGTGACCCACGACCCGTATGACCCACGACCCGTATGACCCATGACCACGACCCGTGTGACCCATGACCTTTGTGAACCACGACCCGTGTGACCAATACAGGCTTTTTAAAACTCACGACTCACTCTCACCTCCGTTCCGTTCTGTGATCTATTCGATAATTATTGCTAATTGTCAACAGCCAGAAGGCAGCTCTTTACAGTGGCGTAGCGTGACTTTTGGAGGCCCGGGGGCATCTTTGTCATGGGGGCCCCAAAGTTTCAAAGTTTCGAGCTGACGAGCAAAAAAAACATCATCACCTCCATTTCATTTTCACCCTGACGAGCAAAAAAAAAGGTCGTCAGCACGTTCATTTCTATGGTTAAGGTTGTTAGGGTTAAGAAGTTAGGGTTAACCCTAACCTAACCCTAGCTTAGACCCCTCTTTGGGGGCGCCACCCGCCCGGGGCCCGGGGGGCAGTCAACAAAGTGCCCCTCCCCGCCCCCCCACGTTACGCCACTGGCTCTTTAAATCAGCATTCGATTGAATTGCTTACCTACTTACTCACTCACTCGCGTGCGTAGTCTCCTATTTACTTACTTACTAACTCGACGGATCAGTTAATACGTCGTTCGTGTGCTGGCGAGTGACCAGGTGCGACCCTCTGGACGCTTTCGACTTCGTCCGGGTAACGGTCCCGATCTCGGGAACGCCGACCGTCATCGGACTCTTCTGCGGCTGCGTCCGACCTCCGATGCTCATGAGCCCCGACGCCCGTCTCGAGGTCGCCTTCGCCGCCAGACCCCGCGTCTCCCCGGTCGCCCCCGCCGCCGCCGCCGCCGCCGCCACTCCGCCGGTCCTCGGGGTCCTGCAGGCGCAGGAATCGCTCCCGGGCGGCGCCAAGTTCAGGGGCTTCAAGGCCAAATACAATTTTCTACAAGGTCAGATTAATTATATTTATCATCAGGATCTCATTTCAATCAATCGATCAATGAAATTTCAATCAAAACAGTTAATTTTTCACAAAAAGCAGTTCTGACCACTCCCATTCCACATTGTTTATGATGATGATGATGATGATGATGATGATGATGATCATAATAATAATAATAATAATAATAATACTGTAATAGCAATAACTCGAGTTAATGCGGTTTGATGGGGGTTTTATCCTGTGTTGAAGACCACATATGGGTTGTTTTATAATTTTTAAATCCAGTGGTAGGCCGGAGCACTAAAAATTAAAGCGTTTGATTAGAACTCTTACTGGGGATTGCCTTTGACACATGGGATGGGATTTAAACCTTCGAATCCACAGCAAATTGAACATGTGTTTGTTTGATAACGTCGTTGGTCTGTATAATGTCTTTAGAACCAACTGTCAATTGTATATTGAAATGTAGACAATCTGATGTTTGCTAGATTTTGGGATAAAAGGCGGGAAGAAAGACACAGAAACAGGTGAGAGATTCAACTTTTCAGTAACAGTTCACATTTACTAAGTCTATGAAATTTTACGAGAATTATAATTTTTGATTAGGCTTAAAAAATTTAATTTAGAATGTGCGTAATAGCAAAGAGCAGATGCAACATAGTTACCCACTTTAGATTAGGCCTACCATCGAGTGATAAATACTTCAGTGTAGGCCTATTAGAAATGGTGCTACAGAGGATCAACTTATTATTATTATTACTATTACTATTACTATTACTATTACTATTACTATTATTATTATTATTATTATTATTATTATTATTATTATTATTATTATTATTATTAGACTAGCTATTTGCCCGTCAAAAATGACGGCGGAGCTTGACGTCGCCTCATCATCAAGCTCAGAAGCTCCGCCCATTGTGAAATTACGCTGCCTAGCAACGATTATAAAACGATGACAGCAGTATCTAGACAAACGAAAACAGCGTTTTGCAGAGAAAATTTAAAAAACTATCTTCTTCTTTATGTGTCGTCCTCTGTGAGACGGTTGACAGTCATTTTCGTCCAATTCTTTCTATCTTCTGCTGCCCTTTTTTGATGGCTCCATAGTTCTATACTGAATATATTACATCCCGTTTGCATTCGCGGAAACTGTCAACGCAACGGTGTTTATGTAGCGACTGGTTAGTATGCGTCGTTTGATGTATGTGCTGTGTATGTAGTCTGTGGATTTTCGTTCGAGAGCTCGAGTGCCCCAAACGGAAGCTTTACGTCGCCTAACTTCCCCGGTCTCTATCCACGAAACACGGAATGCCACTATCGCTTCTATGGCAAAGACTTCGAGGCCGTCCACATCACATTCGTTGTATTCGATGTCGAAGGCATACCCCCAGGGTCAGTAAATAATAATAATAATAATAATAATAATAATAATAATAATAACTTAATTTTTCAGTGGTTTGACATGATTTGTCTTGTGTTGAAAACCGATATGGTGCATAATAATAATAATAATAATAATAATAATAATAATAATAATAATAATAATAAATAACAACGTGGTTTCAAGTGGTTTAGGAGGCTAAGTTAACCTGTGAGGAAACCACTGTATATACTTTCTACATTTAATAACCTAGTTTTCCCAGAAAGCTTTTCAATCTATTTATTCTTGCAAATGTGTCTGCTTCTTCATCCAGACTGTTCCATTTGTCCGCAATATTTGCACTAAGAAATCTGTTCTTCGTTGTTCCCACCCTCTTCTTAAACAATCTGCGTTTGTGGCCTCTTGTGCTGCTAGCCTGCTATGGCTAGTTTTCTAATTTAAAGAATCAACTTTCCCTGTCATTATTTTTTCGTATCTTTTTAGCAAGCCCCCTTTCTCTTCTTTCGAATGTTGTCAATCCACTATATCGAAGTCTTTTTCTTGGCCTAAATTACTTCATCCATTTAGCAGCCCAATGCTGCTCTCCGTTCCAACGTACGTTTGTCAGTAACAACTGTTATCTTTGATTCTACAGAAAACCCAAAATAAATTCGCAGTATGCAGTGCCGACATACACCACGCATACAAAATGTCAGCTCTTCGTATATTTTTGCAGTATAATCATAATATAATTGCGTAAATGAATCAAAAAATCAAAAATGACTTTTCGAACGGCATGACAACAACTGTCTCAGGAATGCAAACGATGCGATGACACTGGTTGACGGGAATGACAAATACTACGACGATGATGACGACGACGACGATGAATATATTTGATCGTCGTTGTCCTTGTTGTTGTTGTTGCTTAGTTGTCTCGAGGACACCCACAGTGACTACGTGGAGTTTTCCAATTTCAACATCTTCGTGACTGACCGCAAGATGCCGCGACTGTGTGGAGACAGATTTCGCGACGGAAGCCCAAAACGGATCGTCAAATCGGACGGAAATTTTTTCAGGGTGACCTTCAAATCAAACGAAGTCTACGACGCGATGGGCTTCGAGGCATTCTACCAGTTTAGACGAATCGAAGGTAAGAAAATAAGAGGCATGGTGATGATGATGATGATGATAATAATAATAATAATAATAATAATAATAATAATAATAATAATAATAATAATAATAACTTACAATCTGGAGATGAAAGAGAGACATCCTTTCTCCTACAACGAATATCCGTGACACTCCAGAGATTTAACGCAGTCGCCTTCCGCTGAACTTTCAACAACAGTAATAATAATAATAATAATAATAATAATAATAATAATAATAATAATAATAATAATAATAATAATAATAATAATAACGTGATTTTAACTTTTCTAACCCTAATGATCTTAGCATAACACGAAGCTGTCGCCATGTTTTTTTTCTTTTGCAGACGGTTCAGTCCACCAGAAGATCCAATCTTCGTCAGCAAAGATAAATTCTTCGCCGAATGTTATTCTCCTTTTCGCGGTCGCCATGTTGCTTTCAATATTTCGGACAAAGACGTCTTGCCTCTACAGCAATTTATCGCATTGTTCTTACAGGAAGTCAGACACGAATCAGTCAGCACCGTCGTTGTCGACATCATCATCATCAGCAACAACAACAACAAAATCATCATCATCGTCGTCATCATCATCATCATCATCGTCATCACCATCGTCATCATCATCATCGTCATCGTCGTCAAATAGACTTTTTCGTGATAACCGCTTTCATTCCCTACACTTTTCCTCTCCCGTTTCACTTCTTTCGTGTTCTTTCATCTGCTGCATTTCTTCTTTCTTCTTTCGTTCTCATTTCGTCACCGTTTCAACGTCTTCTGGTTCTTCGTTATTCTTCTGTTTCTTCGTCGAAGTTTCTCCTTCAAAATCGTCGTCGTCGTTGTCGTCGTCGTCGTCTTCGTTGACCTCCTCATTGTTTCTTCGTCTCTTTTGTTGCTCTCGTTCCTCGTTCTTTCGCAAAATCCCCGCGTCTGCCTCGAACACCGGAAGCCGACTATCTATTCTGCTCCACCGCAGCCGACCTCGGCGGCGTAGACGCAAATGTAGACGGATGTATGTAGACGCGTAGGATATATAGATCGCCGGTAGACGTCGCCCAGTAGGTCGAAAATGTACGCAAACATTTGCAAATCGAAAATTAATCGTAGAAACAGCAATCAGACCCTATAGTGCATGCCCGGGTATAACCGCATAACGTTCGAGAGCATAACAATATTGGGATATAAGGCGGAGAAAGTATTGTTAATCCGATTACATGCATTGCAACTGCCTATTGTTACTAAATCATTAATTTATTTGCTACGGTTTAATAAAAGCATTACAATGCCATGAAGATTGTCTTTGCCTGAATACTTTTTTTTAGAAGGGTTAGGGCGAAAGCTAGGTTTAGAGCTAGGGTTAGGTTAAGTATGCTTATAATAGTCGATTGAAGAATCTACTTAAAACCACAGTACACTAATACCATGCATGTAGTAGAGCTCTTGGCCACTGCTCAGGTATTCAGGCGCTACAAAAATCCGATGTTGTATGACACGGTGTGCTCCGTTCTCGTTCTTGTTCTTTCGTGATCTGAGCATCCACCCAACGGATCGAAGCACGCTATGTGAAAATTCAGTTGTTGTCTTCAGGACGGATTCTTGCAAGGACTTCGTTTGAGACTCCTATATGAGCCATTCTAATGCTGACGGTCAGTGCGTTGATGCAGAGCGCTATATAAACTAAAGATGTTCAGATATACAGGGTGGCGCAAAGAAAACCGGACTATATTAAATGCAAACCTAAATGCAACTAGTCCGGTTTTTTGCGTCACCCTGTACATATAGAACATATCGATGTTTTTGGACTTACGTGTATGTCTCAAAAATAAAAATTCAAAAATAAAAATTCAAGACAGAATATTCGTACTAATTTCAGAAACTGATCTGTATAATTCCAAAAGATATCCGATATATATAGTCCATAGACTAAGACTGTATACATTTTACGTTAGATAGATAGATAGATAAATATTTATTGAACCACCACACGAATTTAGTAATATGTCGTAATAGAACAAGTAAAACAAAGTGAATGTTCCGAAGGGACGCAGAGGGTTAACTCTGACCTGCGCCCAAACATGAATCTATAACTATGTATAATGTAACTACGTAACTATGTAACTAAAGAACAATTTAAATATGCTAGAGGACTAGAACACTAAGCTAATTTCTATGCATGGTTTAGGTGTTAGTAAGCAACTAAGAATGCATGTTCTTCTTCATCGAGAGACCACAGTTGCTGCGGCTATGCTGCGCCAAGCAGCGCCAAAGACAGTAGTACTGTAGTAAATCTGTAAAACTCTAGTCTCTAAGTCGCTTGGGGGGGGGCGGGGGATGAGGAGATCTGTCTGCAATCTTTCCTCGGGCATTCCTTTTGTGTCTATAGTCGTGCTTGACAAGCGCCACCAATCCTGCGGGGCGTGTGAATTATTGGTCGAATTCCTCGCTAGAGGTCGCAATGTCCGCGCCGCTTTTTGGGCGGTTCTTTTACATCTTCGAGAGTTCGGTGAGGTGGGGGTGGGGGTGGGGGATTTTTTGCGCGAAATTGCGAAGTAATTGGCCGCAAGACGACGACGACGACGCCATCTTGTGAAAAGAAAGACCTCGAACAAGCGGCAGCTTTTATTAGTAGCGTCGCAGAGTTTCTGCCTGGTGGCAGCGAGACATTATTATTCGTCAAGCAAGCGCGCTAGACAAAAAAACAGGCGGTCGAAAAAAAACAGCCGACACCTTCACTCGTATAGGAATCTTAGACGAGAAGACAAATCGTGGATGGGTAGGATGGAGAGGGGCGGGAAGAGGAGGTGACCACCCCCCCGAAGAGAGCTTCATTTGAAAGAGGCGGGCGGCTCCTCTTAAGTGGCAGAATGACTCCCGGGGGTAGAATTGAAATGCGTTTCTATCGCGTAAGTTTTGCTCGCGTGGGGTTCTTTACTTTGCATACTGTTAAGTACCTGTGCCACTTGGTAGGCCTACCTGCTTTTTCAGAACAGGAGATCACATCTTCTATACAGTCGTTTATATTTGTTGTGATTGTGATCTTACAAATCATAGATCTTACAAATCATAGATCTTACAAATCACAGATCTTACAGATCATAGATCTTACAGATCATAGATCTTACAGATGCTACAGATCACCGTAAGAACGGGAAACTAGCTACTTCTTTAAGTCGTAGAAAATGTTAAATAATAATTATTCTTATACTATTCATAGTTAATTTCTCTTTCAGCCATTTTCAACCCATTTGGTTTTGCTTTTCTGATGTTTTGCTCTGAAACTTTCGTGGGTTTCCTTAAAAAATATTCGCCATTAAAGTAATAAACATTCTTAGAATTTGCCATAATGCCTTGAACCTTTGAGCCTATCATATTGAAACGGAGTTTTAACCCCCAGTCAACAATTAATTATCGTGTAGATGTTTTGAAATGTTCCATCGTCAAGAAGCGAAGACAAAAATAGTCATCAATAGTTAATAAATTAATTATTCATTACTCTAGAGTCTAGATATTGTGATGATATCGATAATTAATCGGAGGATTGGATAACACATATAGACCATAGTTACTTAGTCTTAGTATGTAGAATTTAGTGAAATTCATTCCTAAGAGATAAAATTCATACAGTTCTACAAATTAACGATATAGCCTATGTTATGCATGTAATAGTGAACAGAGCATAATAATTATGTAAAATACTTCACAGTAGAATTGACGTTTAAGAAAAACGAAAGTTTTTACCTAACCTAATACGAAATCTAAATGAACATACCGACAGGTTCACATAACTGTGTGAAAAAACAAGTCAATAAACTCTTTTACGTGCGATTTCTTACTATATAGTTAGTCAACTACTGATATGAAGATTTGCGTATTAATTAAACACGGCTGAGATCTATGTTAAGAACACGACGGAATTAACAACGAACATTTCCTTTTGATAGTTACATCTAAAGGAAATCGTTTGCTAGGATTTCCTTTGCTTCTAGCGCAGCTACAATGAAGCTGATGAGCATCACACCCTTAACTGTGCGAATATCTATATATGTTGTAGTCAACAGAGAACCTACAGGCGCTATATTATATAGTGATGTGTTCTTATGGATGTTTTGCATTCGTGGCTGAAGTTGGAACGGGATTCTGGGTGTCCGCTTTGGAACCGGCAAGACTTGTCGACGTTGCGTTACCGTGAAAAGACGAGCTTCCTGGAAGACTTCCACCTGGAAAACTGCTCTTTACACCACCGACGGTCGGAGGATTAGCGTTGATGGAGGCGTACAGTTGACATCCGCGTGTCGTCATGTTCCCGTGCAGCAGCTGAGGTAGGCCTAGCTCTCTCCCAACCGCCGTCGGAGCTAAGGCGGGACTTTGTTGAATGGGAACTTCGCCGGCCGTCGAGGTACCTCCTCTCCAGGGTCCGTGTGGCGTGACCTTGTCTCCAGTCGGCGGTCCACCGAACCTCTGCGTCGGAACGTTGTTTGCCGAACAATTCGAGACGATGCTGCTGCTGTTATTATTATTATTATTGGGGATGTTCGGCGATCGATTCGACGCATGAAACGGAACATTAGAAGGCGCCGCCGGAACGCCACCTGGCGACGGGTTCTGTCCGTTTATAGACGACGCGTTGACTTTTGACGTCGCGGGAGGAACAGAATTCTGATTCGTGATGTGATTGATACTAACATTTGACGGACTAATCTTCAGAGCCGGTCGACTGCCAAGAAACCCGCCAACGGCCTGCGCAGGGGCAGACGATAGGGTCATCGCGGCAGACGAGAGGGACACTGGCGTAGGACCCAATGGACAAACGGAAGGTCTGGAGGCGTCCCGTTGACCGGCTCCTGGGGATGGAGGAGTTTGCCCAGGGTTTGCAGCGTTTCTGTTGATGGTAATAACGCCATTCGCTGGCGTTGCGGTGTTCTGCCCCATCGCAGGCAGGGCAGCGCTTTTGCCTAGCGCTGGATTAGAGACAGTGACGATCTGCGAAATGGCGGCGTTAGTATGGACATTCAAGCATTGCGCGTTCAGGTTCTGAGGCCCGTTTGCGACGACCTGCTTCAGTCCAGAGTGGTTTGCAGGCGTTTGGGATAATTTCGCGGTAGTAGTCTGGGGGGCGGGATATGGAGCCACCGCGGGATTATTTGTGACGCTTGAATATGCTGTCGCCGCCGCCGCCGCCGCTGTTGGATTCTGCACATGTTTTGCTGCGGCGTTAGTTTCGTTTATCTGTGTCGAAATCTGGTTATTAGTTCCGGTGATGGGACTAGAGGCGACTGCATTCATGACGGACTGGGGTCCTCCATAAGTGGTTGGAGTCCGTGCCATCGATGTCGGATAGTGAGAGATCGGCTGGCTGCTTTGTGTCACAGGTACGAACTGGGAACCAGGTATGGTCGTCTGACTTCCACCTTGTGCACCTGGAGTCGAAGAACCGACTCCAGATGCTTGACCTGTCTGGTGGGCTCCAGGCGTGGCTTCGTATCGAAGTACGTTCATGGGGCCCTGAAGACGTGCTGTTTGGGACCCAGGTGGCGACGGAGGTACGAAAGTGGACGGCGGTCTCGGTACAATCACACTTACCGGGCCTCTTTGGGCTCCAGGTAAGGACGGGACTCCAGGTATGATTTGAGGCCCAGGTGAGACTGCAGAGCCTGGAATACGAATACCGGATATGGTCTGCGGTCCAGGTAATGTTGTGGGTCCCTTATTATTGAGTGCTGGCGGTCCTTGGATCATGCCCACTGATTGCGTCCCTGGTAGGATCGCAGGTCCTTGATGGCGTACCTGACCTACCTGGGCTTCAGGTATGTTTTGGGATCCAGGTACGTTCGTTGAAACCTGACTTCCTTGAGTCCCCGGAGCAGGTACGGTAGTCGAACTTCTAACGAGACCATGACCTATCTGTGATCCAGGTACCGCTTGGGACCGGGATACGGATGCTTGATTTGGACCTATTTGGAGCGGACCTTGTGGTCTTTCTGCAGCGAATCCTTGACCTTGACACGGCTTGACCTGGGTGGTCACTGACGGAGACGGTGTGGCCTGTTCTGGGGGTTTGACGGGTCCGTTGATGACAGAACCCGGGGTTCTACTCGCAGAGACGACGGCTGTTGAACTAGAAACCGTGTTTGCGTTGAACGCAGTAGGCTGACTGACGCTCTTATCGCCCGGCGGCGAATTCTCATTAATCACGTGACCAACTGAGGTGAAGACATCCGCTTTCTCGGCACTTCCGTCTCCACTCTTTCCCGTATTCTGGTCTGCGGCGGTTGGCCTGCTGAGCCAGGCGACCGGCGGCGAACAGCCCCCGGAGGACGTGGTGCCACTCGGGAGCGACAGCGTCTCCTTGTCCATCATCATCGTCCTAGGAGTGCAGGTCCCTCGGCTGACCATGACCGGTCTCTTGGCGGTCGTGGCCGCGCCCCTGTAGGCGGCCGACACGTCGACCATCGCCGTGGTCGTCGACTTGTCGACCATCGTCTGGTTGTCGGTCGAGACGGCCTTCTGCATGACGTGGACGCTCGACGTGTTCGTCTCCTTGTCGAGGTGAGCGACGACGGGCATGTCCGTCGATCCGTCGACGACGACAACGCGGGTCGTCTGGGCGGCCGAGTCGCGGATGCGAAGCCCGCCACGGACCGGTCGCAGGACGACGGTGCCCAGGGTCCGGGGAGTCTCCGTGGCGGTCACGACGGCCATCGGGCGCTGCCAGAACGGCTCGTCCTCCCTCTTGGACGGTTTCGACGGCAGAGGGTCGTCGTTTGCGGCGGTGGTCTCGGTGGCGACGCTCCTTGTCTCCGCCGGGGGTCGTCTGGGGTCCCTGTCCCGGCCTTCCTGCGGCGCTCGGGCGTCGCCGGGTCTTGCCATTCGATCGACGGCCGATCGGATGACGTCATCGTAGCAGTTTTCGTCGCAAAACTGAAAGTCTTTTCGTTTCAGCAGCGTTTCGGGCGTTTTCGTTGTCCGTACGTCGAGGATGGCGTTCAGTTTCTTCTCCATTTCCTTCTTGACGATGAGCAAGTCGATCTTCGTCCCGGTCAGCATGGCGTTCGTCAGACCGAAGCTGCCTTCGAGGTTCTTCAGGTTCTCCTTGAACGTCTTCTTCTCGCCGATGAATTCGATCGCCTGGTCGCCGAGGGTGTTCCTCAGGTCCAGCAGGAGGTCCTTCTCCCGTTTGCGCACGGCGGCGATGGCGTCGATCGCCGCGTCGCGTATGTGGTCTTCGGCCGCCTTCAGGCCGCGCTCGCATCGGTCGATCAGCGCCACCTGGTCGCGCAGGCCGTCGATGCGGCCGCGACAGCGGTTCATCAGCGCCTCGAACGGCGCCCGGTGACGGTCGAGGGCGTCGATGAGCGACGACACGTCGTGGTCGCGATGGTCGTGGAACGTGCACAGGACGCAGATGCACTCTTCGCACGGGTCGCAGTAGAAGCGCAGCGCCTCGCTGGCGTGCAGCTTGCACTCGACGTCCTGCTCGGCGCGGAAGTCGAACAGCGCGTGCGTCTCGGTGACGCGCGTCCGACGGTGCAGCTCGGCACACCCGGCGCACAGCAGCTTGGCGCAGTCGAGACACTTGGACACGGCCGCCCGTTTGTCCACCTCCGTCGACTCCGTCGTCTCCGTCTCCGCGTCCGGCTTGCAGATCTCGCAAGCCGGGTCCTTGAGCGACGGTTTCCGGCGATCGACGACGTCAGACAGGTTGGCGACGAGGAAGTTGTCCGGCAGCCGGTGTACTCCGCCGGTCGGCAGTTCGGTGCGCGAGTGGCACATGGGACAGGTCAGCGCCCTGGTGTAGAGCAGGAAGCGGTACGGTCGGTCCTGGTCCTCCATCTCGTAGTGAGCCTCGAGACATTTCTCGCAGAACGTGTGCATGCAGGACAGCACCTTCGGGTTCTTGTAGGTCTCCGAGCACATCCGACACATCAGGAACTGATCGTAGATCTCGTCTACGAACGAATTTCCGCTTCCGGCCATCGCTCTTCTCCTAAACAGCACGACACAGCAGGCGTGAAACAAACCAACGGCCCGGCTCGAACCCGCGACGCACAGACTATAGCGCAAACGAACCCGGAAATTGATTCATCAATCGGCCTTTGTAAAGTAATTAATACGGCTCAGTCTTGGTCCCTAGAGTACAGTAGAAGTTCGTTATAACGTACTTAGAGGATCTGTAAAATTAAGTACGCTATATCAGAGGTACTATTTATATCCAGTGCGATCCAATACAGCATAGTGCATGCATCACAAGCATTTGAAATGAAAGACTTATAGTGCAAATAATGAGAGTTTCTGGGAAAGCAAAGAAAACGAATGAATAGGAAAAAGAAAACTGAATTACTGGGGACATATTCTGCGAACAAAACAGGAATGTCTAGAGAAAGATATAATACAAGGCACAATACCAGAATCACGAAAAAGAGGTAGACCAAGAAAAACATGGGAAGATAACATAAAAGAATGGACAGGACTCACTATAGAGCAGGCAACAGGAACAGCAGAAGACCGTAACACTTGGAAGAAGGTAGTCCACACAATGCAGCCAATCTTCGAAGCGAAGGCGGTTAAAAACAGGACAAAAATTGAAGGCAAAATTAAAAATTTTCACCTGCATTAAAATCTTCGCCTGTCATTTCACCTGTCTAAAAATGCGAAAATAAAAACGTTTTTTCACCCGTCTTAAAATGCCAAGCAAGTCTCTCTTTTTAGTCTGGGAATTTTTCTTAGAATTTCATTTTACTTCCATCCTCGACTATATACCTGCCTCTGCTAGCGGGAATAATTATTTCAAAGCCGTAAGTTTATCATATCACCGTTGCTAGAGACAGCGCGCAATGTTACAGGAAGATTAAGAGCAAGCGGAAGGCGTTTGACACCAATTAAATCCCCTCAACCTTATCGTATTCCGTGCAATTGCCCCCCCTCGCCGCACCGAACACAAAGGCTATCTCTTGCTGCGTGCGAGGAGCTATTCGCTAAGCATGCATCGACATCTAGCGGCGATAAGATGCTCTAAAATGCAGTAGCAGCAGCAGCAGCAACAGCCATTAGCCTTGCCCGGTGTTACGGGCGAGCGCATTCGAAGTCTAGAAAATATTATATATACACAGCTCCTCGGCGCCCGCCTGTACCGCTGCTGGCTTAAAAGCTCAAAGCAAAGTTTACGCTTCGATATGGTTTCAAGCGTTTCCAGGAGAAAGCCGATCGGACGAATGACGTCATTGCGCGCGGGTGTAATCTCTCCGCCGTTAAGTTTCGTCCGGGGCTACTGCATGAGCCGCGCAGTGACGCATTTCATTAAAAAATTTAACGTGCTGTGCAAGGAAATCCGCGCGATAGCCGTCTGACAGGCGAAGAGATTGCGGGGAAATGATCAATCGCTACTTTTAAAGCTAAACCGCAGACGGTCTCTGATACGGTTGAAAATAGACTCGCTCTTAAAAAGACCGTGGAATCAGAAAAATCCCAACCAGGACGACTATGGACGACTATACTATAGCCCAATCCTAATCCATTTCTAGATTAGCAGATTAGCAGGAAACCGGTTAGAGCAGTAATTTTAAACGCAGTATCTGAAGGGCCATGAAAAATCAGTCCGTTATTAGTAATCAGTCAGTTATTAGAAAATAAATGCAAACTTATATATATATATATATATATATATATATATATATATATATATATATATATATATATATATATATATATATATATATATATATATATATATATATACACACAATAGGTCTAGCTGCTGTAGGTCAATATGTAGATTTTTATATATACAGGGTGGCCAATAAAACCTGTACCACTACGTTTCGCTGTAAATATTTTTACAACCTCTGGATCAAAATGCATGAAATCTGGCGAACTTCTACGGTATTATATCCTAGATGAAGCCATTTAAGTTTTTCATTGAAATTCCAAAGTGCAAAGTGCAGTGGCGCCACCTAGTGAAGAACCAGGCTAAGTTTAGGACAAGCCCATCAAAAATATGAGCTACTAATTTCTGGACCCGCATTTTGGATATCTATCAGATATCTGACTGCTTTAAAGGTTTGAAAATCTATAAAATGTATACAGCCACCATTATTACATTTTGCAATATAGACACATCAATAGGGTGGAAAGTGACGGATTTTTCTGCTCCACTGACATCACTGCAAGGTGTTTGAAGGTTCTAAATAGAAATTTGGGTGAAATATCGACATGAATTTTTGGGTCGCCAGAAAATTTTTCATGGACTATAGTCAAGGGTGTTTTTTTCGAAATTTGAGCGAAAATTTGTGGTGTCGTAGAGATTTCATATTTGCACCGATTGAAGCCCCGTCGATGTCTACAAGGAATCTGTAGCCTACTATGCTAGATTGCTACAGTTAGCAGCCGAAAGTTTTAGTACAATGTCTATTGTCTATACAAACTTTCTTCGTTACTGTACTACTAGCCCCTGCTTTGAAGGAGTCAGAGTGAAGTCTTCTGTTTTATTACAGTCTGTTTTACGTAATGTATATTCAATTAAATCGGTGTTCTAATAAGTAAGATGGGCAAGGTATCGAAAGATGATCATTTCCTAATGAAGAGTTTGCGTCTGGAGAATTTTAAGGTTCGTGACGACGTCTGACAGAACTTCCGACTAAGATGCGCGGTAGAACGCCTGCTGGAAGTAGAGATTTGAATTTATCTTACTTACTGAAATTCGAAATGAACGATCTCCTGATATAATGGCGTCAAATCTTCTTCGGTCTGACAATTCGCTTTTAAAATACCTGTAAATAATAATAATAATAATATTAATAATAATAATAATAATAATAATAATAATAATAATAATAATAATAATAATAATAATAATAATAATAATAATAATAATAGCACGATTAACACGATTTAATTCAATGTTTTAACATTAATTAAAAACCCAACTTTCTTCAGTACTCTAATTATTATTACTACTACATTATTATTATTATTATTATTATTATTATTATTATTATTATTATTATTATTATTATTATTATTCATCGAAGGTGCTAGCGATGAAAGAATTCTTTATTATTATTATTATTATTATTATTATTATTATTATTATTATTACTACTACTAATACTACTACTACTACTACTACTACTACTACTATTGCATTTCGGCAAGTTCCTTAAAAGCGTCTCAATTGCCAATAGACCAACAACTCACTGCATACATTAATTTACGAATTTACATATGTTGTAATCAAAGCAAAGTATTGATCTTGGCGCAATCGAAGCTATCTTTATCTTGGCGCACAGCTGAACCATTTAGCTTAAAATACTCGTCTGCGTTCCGGTTGATGCATGGGCGTCCGGAGGGGGTGCAAGTGGGTGCAATTGCACCCCCCTGGAAAAATTGTAGAGTTATGAAAAAAGTAAAATTACTTGTTTCTTTCGTCACAAAACCTTGTTTTGCACCCCCCCCGTGGAAATTTCTTTCATTTCTTTCGTCACAAGCAGTGTTGCATACAGGCCGGATAGGGGGGGACAACCGGGACATTCTCCCCCCAAAATCTCAGAATTCCCCCCAAAAAAAATTCTATAACTTAAAACACAAAATTTCTTGTTAAACACAAGATATAGAAGCTAAACTTCTGTGAAAATTAAAAACCGGCTTCACATAGATTGTGTAATGTGTGACGTTTTATAGCCTATAGGTTATGAACCATAGTATTTACGTATTTTAGTAGATGTGACATTATAAGGAATTTAGCAGTATATATATAAGGCATTTCTGTGTGTAATTCGATGACAATTTCTCACTCCCCCCGAACTGTCTTTAATCCCCCCCCCCATGGCAGAGGGGAGTGTATGCAACACTGGTCACAAGACCTGTTTTGCACCCCCCTGGAAAAATTTCTGCGGACCCCCCATGGGTTGATGTTCGAATGAAATGCCCGGTGTCTTACCCCTATCTGTGCGTCCAAATGGCGGTCCCAGAGCCAGAAGCAAATGAAGCCAAAGGATGAGACCTCCTCTGTCGACCTTCCGATCCGCCCGTCAGATTTCGCAATGACGCAGTCTCTTCCGCCCGCCAGATGGAGCCCGGCGTCGGCCATGCAGTGTGGAGGAGCCTACATTATGTGCCTTTATTAATAGAGACTACGGCGGCTCTCTGCATGGAGCGCATATAGGCCATGCACCGCAATCGATGCAGAACTTTCTTTATAGGAAGGAAAAACAATTGCTTAGTCGACTGTTTACTTTATGGAGCTGTTTTCTTTCTATTTAAATGCATCGCCTGAGTCACTGTGTGGTTATGGTATGCCATTGTTGTTGTTGTTATCGCTTGCTATACATGTATCACTTCTGATTTCTTGCAGGTCTTTCAAAGGAGTTTTTCGGCCTCCTCTCATCATCATCATCATCATCATCATCATCATCATCATCGGCATCATCATCATCAATACATCATGTATCACTTCTGATTTCTTGCAGGTCTTCAAATGAGTTTTTCGGCCTCCTCTTCCTCATCATCATCGTCATCGTCATCATCGTCGTCATCTTCATCATCATCATCATCATCATCATCATCATCATCGGCATCGTCGTCATCATCATCATCATCATCATCGTCATCATCATCATCATCGTCTTCTTCGTCTTTGTCGTCGTCGTCATCATCATCATCATCATAATTCTTGTGCCTGTTCTTTCTTCTTTTCTATCGTTGTCTTCTTCTTTTGTTCGCTTCCTTCGCTTTCCACCAATTAACCTCTCAGCATTTTAGGTGCAGTCTGTCTTCTTCTTTCTTGAGTTCTAGATGGTTGATTGGCAGCCGTGAACACATCTGCACAAGTCATTCACATCGTCTGCTAAACGGTCCATAGGCCTACGACCTGGGCCTGTAGGCCTATAGCTATGACGCTGTGAGCGTAAAAAAGAGTCCGCGTTTGAGTTATAGGCCTATGCATCGATTATAACGTTCGACTGCTGGCTGTAGTAGCTCTATGTTACTCAATGCGATTGGTTCCAACTTCTATGCATAGATATATTCTGACGGAAGAGTTTTAGTAATCTATGCTACAAAATTCATCGTTCGAAGCTGCAGCATATTTCAAAGATAGCATAGCGCACCGCTTACTGTCTTCACGGAAGAAAGAGTAAAAATGATTTCATTAGAAAATTAAACTATCCAAACAGTTTAGGTTCTAAAAGCTCAAAGAGCGCAATCAATACTGACAGTGGCGGCTCCAGGATTTCTTGGTGGGGGCGGAGGGGGGATGAAATGAATCCATAGGAAGTTGGCGGGGGATAAAAAAGAGAGGGAAAAGTCAATAAAATTTGCCGAAAAAGGAAAAGGCTGACAAACAAAAAGACTTTTTCTCGAATTTTACTAGACTTTTACCGAAAAATCGGTTGACAAGCAAAAAAGGTCACCCGCAGCAGTTTTTCCCCGTCATTTTACTTGACTTCTACCCAAAAATAGTTTGACAAGCAAAAAAAATCTGGTGGGGATGCATCCCCACTCATCCCCCCCCCACGTGGAACCGCCACTGAATACCAACAGGTATTGCACCGTTGGAGCGTCGAAAGATCAATACAGCGCCGCCTCCTAGCGAATGCGAACGAAATTATCCATACGCCGCCTGGCGAATAAAAAGTCCAAACACAGGAGGTTGTCGCGGTTTATTTTCGTGTCATCTTACCCAAATAATTCCCAGTGGGTCCGCATTTTCAGGGAGGAGGGTCAACCCCCCCAGAATCGCTCGGAAATTCTAAAGAAGTCAACTCAATCCTGGTATATGGTTTTCTGCCATTTTCTTACTGTTAGCCTAATCTCCAAATCAGAGGCGTTTTAAAGATATTTGTCAAAAATGCCACAAGACATAGAGAACAGTAGAGTGAACAGAAATTACAGAAAAAGAGACTGGATTACTCTTATTACAATTCTTCGCTCACCGCTTTGACTTTGTCTAAATTCTAATGGAGACTGCGGCAGAGAGAGACAAATTTTTGGGAACGGCTGAATATCATCTTTATGAATGGGCCTAACCATATCTGAAACGCTTAATAATGAACATTAAGTCTTCACAATCTGAACTTAAATTCGTGTTGATCTACTCCGGATCTAGCATCCGGGCGATCGTCTGCTGGCAAGAAGTGAACTGCATCTCATTGATATGAACACATGAACAGCAGCACTTCGTTCACATCTGCTCAAGTCAACTAACAAAAGCGCTTCTTGTCATGAAAGGACTGACTAGCAGTTCATCTCGCAAGATTTCCCTTCTCTGATAAACAGTTCAACCAGCAAACATCAATGCCACATGCTTACCCTCTGTCTGTCTGTCTGTCTTTCTGTCTTTCTGTCTCTCTCTCTCTCTCTCTCTCTCTCTCTCTCTCTCTCTCTCTCTATATATATATATATATATATATATATATATATATATATATATATAATCTATCCTCTCTCCTCCTTTCTATGCAGCTTCTACTCTCTCTCTCTCTCTCTCTCTCTCTCTCTCTCTCTCTCTCTCTCTCTCTCTCTCTCTCTCTTTCTCTGCGGTGCGGTTTCTGGGGTCACAGCTGCTGTCAAATGGACGCATCCAGAGGTCTCTTTCCTCCCCTCTTCCACTCTTCCAGCTTCTTTCCTGTCCACGACTTGTTCAGCAGCAGCAGCAGCAGGAAGAGGAGGAACACCAGCCAGTCCTATTATTTAGCGGCACTGGATGAGACGACGGAATCTTTCCTCCGTAGTTCCACGTCGTCGTCGTCGTCGTCAGCGACTGTCGTTTCCGAATGCACTTCGACGATCTCGATCTTGACGCTATGCGTCGCCGCCGCCGCCACCGACGCCGCCGCCCCCGCCCCACCCAGCAAAGACGTCGACCCCGTAGTAGTCCTAGTTTCATCCTGCCCCCCGCCGCCGCCGCCGCCGCCGCGACCCTCGCTCCACCCCACGTCTCCGGCGGAGTCCCCTCCTGCTCCTCCGAGCCCCCGCTGCGGTTGAGGGGCAGCCTCGGCGCGGTTCGTCCGATCGAGCGTCAGGTAGACGTAATTGTGGTCGACGACAGAGCAGCAGTTTCGTCCGCTTCTCAGAAGGGCGTCGCCTTCCGGGGCGGGGACTTCGGTGCCCCTCGAGGCCCCCTTCGCGTCGTCGTCGTCGTCGTCGGCGTCGTCGGGGGCCAGAGTCCCCGCCGAGTCCGTCGCCCCGGGACCGAGGCACGGCTCCCCGGCGCCGCCGCCGCCGCCTCCTCGGAGGGACGGGGCGACCGCCTGGCGGTCGAACGACATCAGGATCCGGTCCTTGATCTTCTCGAGTCCGACGCAGGCGAGGAACAGGATGAGGAGGCCGCTGAGGGTGGCCGCCGTGTACCAGCCGAGCAGGGGGTCGTAGGGCAGCGGGTCCTTCGAGGAGGAGGAGGAGGAGGTGTCCGCGGAATTATCCGCAATCAGTTCTTCCTTCTGTCGTAGTAATTCGGTGACGGCGATCAGAGAAGAAGGAGAGACGAAGGAAGTGAAGTTCGTCTCCATGGTAACACCGCGTGGCGCCTCTGGTGTGAAATCCTAGAAACTGCAGGGACGGGGAGGGGGGGTTAATACTGAAATTCCCACTTCCGTTTAAGACTTCTCCGCTGCAGCACGCGGCTGCACTGCGACGCTGGCTTCGACTGACACGGTTAATGACTTAAATCTGCCAACGCCGAGGTTCCAACCCCCAGAAAAGTCACAGCCCGAAAGAACACGTTCGACGAATTTCAATGTAGACGGCTGCTTTGGCAATACGCCAGCGCTCGTATCCTGTCCTCCGATGCATCGCAGCATTTAAATATCAGAGCACCGAATCAGCACGCCAGATGTCGCTGCACAGGACGCCCCCTGTTGTACAGATTTCACAGTTTAAGAGAGAGAGAGAGAGAGAGAGAGACAGTCAAGAGTTACTATTGTCATGTTGGATCAGGCTTCATAATCTCAATTTGGCGTTCATTACTATTATCTACGACCGCAAATCCAACGATTTCCAGCGTTCAAAGCTCCGTCGTCAAGGTAACGACGACGACGACGGCAAATCGGAACGTCTCTGCGTACTGCGTTGCCATGGCGACGAGATGAAAGCGCGCGTCGGCGTTGCTAAGGGCGTCGTCACGGCGCCCGCTCTTACGACGACGAGGGCGTGGCTAGGAGGTAAGGGTTCAGAATTGGCGGGTCGGGTGAGGGGGATGGGTTGGGTTGGGTTGGGGGGCTCAAGTCGCATGCGGCCTGCCTGGTCCGCTCGTAAGAAAGACCCGAAATCGATCGGGCGCAGGACCTCGTAGACGTCGTCTCTGCGGTGGATGTGGTGGTGGTGGTGATGATGGTGGTGGAGGAGGAGGAAGAAGAAGAAGGGGGTGGTGTTGGTGGACTGACGTAGACGGAGCCACACGCAGCCACGATCGGCAGAAGACACCAGATAGACAAGACTATCGACTGTAAATCACCAACTGCTTCGGTGAAGTTAAAAATTTCTTCCAAACAAATATATATATATATATATATATATATATATGTTAATTCTTTCCCCTAACACAATTCGTCTGTAGACTCTTTACCGTGGGTGGTGGTAATAGTGGTGGTGGTGGTGGTGGTGGTGGAGACGTGGTGGAGACTGATCGCAATTGGGTCTTAAAATCAAGAATCGACGATTATTTGTCGTTCTCGGTAAGCGTCCAGTTGTTTTTTTTTTCACTTCCGAACAGGTTAGTTATTATTTTCCATTGAAATCCATCGCCGCAAATATAGCTGCGTGAATGGCGCGGTCACACTATACGTGTCTGTTTCGCCGGCAGGGTCACGTGAGGCTAGTGTGAACCACGCACGATTCCTCCTCCTCCTCCTCCTCTTCCTCCTCCGTTAACGATCCTGTCGTAAGATGTCGTTATAGTTGTCTCCGAAGTTGAAAAATTTCGCCAAATTCATTCGATACTATGACGACAGTCTGCAAATAAAAACAACTACAGTAGAACTTCGTTATGACGGACTCGGCTATGACGATAAAAACTCGGTTATATAGCGCACCGCAACAGTATATGCGGTCCCGTGTGATGCGCTACCGTATTTATTGGACGTATCTAAAACGTCGCTGACGTCACGACTCCATAATTTCCGTTCGAAATATTATAGCTCTTAGAAGGAAAATCCAGAATTAAAGGCGATGCTGAGAATCAATACACGGCGTCAGTCTTCTTCTCATTTCAAATTTCAAACAAAGGAAGACATACTTACTTGTGTGCACATACGTCACGCCCATCTATGCAAAGCCACGAAATATCAACAATTGTATGCACTATATCTATGCTGCGTATACTGTCTACTGTACGTTACCTACTAAGATTTCACATCTGCGGATGACGTGTCATTTAATATATGTTGCCTGCATAATGGTACTAACTATACAACAATAAAAACCATACACTTTTTCCTGCCAGACCACACACTCACGCATATATATATATATATATATATATATATATATATATATATATATATATATATATATATATATATATATATATAGGGAAGAAAGAATTAATATGTATATATATATATGAGTTGGCTGAGAGCAATTATGATTATTTACAGTATATATAACTCATATATAACTCAGAACGAGGCTCTGGCCTCTCGATCGGTGGAAGAGATCCGATTAAAGGTCACGTGATCTGTTACCGTGCAAATATTTGTCGTTCGGCATTCTGGCCACAAGGATCATTAATCGCGTCAACGAAAGAGTTCGCATCGTTGTTGACGTCATCATCGCCTATACACCCATTCCCACTTCCCACAATGCAACGCTCGGTTATGGTAGCTGACCACAAGTAAGTAAGTAAGTAAGCAAGCAAGCAGGCAAGCGCAGAATTTATAACCTTGTTAATGCGGCTTGATTCAAGAGACAGGGAAAAATCTCCACGTCAAAATAGTCTCTCTCTCTCTCTCTCTCTCTCTCTCTCTCTCTCTCTCTCTCTCTCTCTCTCTCTCTCTCTCTCAGCCGAGAGTATGCGTTAAAGGGGTTTGACTGCAGGTCGGACAAATTTCTATAGCGCCAGTCGAAGTCCATGGTTGTTTTGGGTTCATTTCCACGTAGGGAAGAAAGAGTAAAACGAAGTAACCACAATTGCTCTAAAGTATTGTACTGTAATCAATGCTTTAGCGCATAAATTCTGGACGTATGTTTAGAAAATATGTCACCAAGTGAAAAGGAACTTACAGAGATATTCCTAATAATAATAATTTTCTCGTCTATAAGTTTTAACTTCCAATTTTAAAAAAACAACAAAGACAGAATGGCGGAGTGTGATTCCAGGATCATGACCTATTTTCCTTTAACAAAATGAAGTTTCATTATATAGAAATCATTGCAAACCCATTCATTGGTTTGATATCATGTCCGGTAAACACGAACAGAAAATCGGCTGGAAAAAGTAGAAAATCAGATTAAAATAACAGATTTTAAGCGGTTTTAAAAATCAGAAATGGTCGTTAAATCGTCGTAAATCGAATGGCCAGGAATCGTGTTCAACGTGCAACTTTATTTACACGTTTAACTTTATCTGCTGACTGCTGCCACTTAACGCGACGGAGATCAATTGAATTCTATTGCGTGCACGCCTATATACTATACTATACCAGCCGTACACAGTAATGTATCGCTTGTACGATAACCCAGCCCCAGATCTTGAGAATAAAATCCAAAAATAACAAAAAACAACAGACCTTAACGTCCTCTGGCGGTCTGTGCAGTAAACGGCGGCAATAAAGCTCGGGTTGAATCAGTCGTAAACATGCGGTCGATAATAGAGGCCTACCGTACAGGATGGACTTTATATAACAGTATATGCCGCTCGTTAAAACGCAGTTCGGTCTGCGAGATGAAAAGGAACAAGAACGGGCCGGAAGAGGATCCGAGATCCACTTCCGGTCGCTGCAAGCAGGATCCGGTCTCGCAGAGAACTCTACGGATTATTATCACCACTCGTTGTTGAAGATTAAAGGTTATGGCGAGGAACCAAACGTCTCCAAACCTGACTAATCCAGACCTCCAAGGCGTAGCCAGGATTTCAAAATGGGGGGAGGGGGAGCATCATAAGGGCAAACGTGCACGCAGACATATACATCCCATCATTGGAGGTTCCACGTGGGGGTGAGTGGGGATGCATCCCCGCCGGACTTTTTTGTTTTTTTATTTTTTGCTTGTGGAACCTATTTTTGGGTAAAAGTCTAGCAAAACTACTGGGGAAAACTGCGGATGAATTTTTTTGCTTGTCAACCTATTCCTGGGTAAAAGTGCAGTGAAATTAGAGGAAAAATTCCCTTTGTGTCAGCCTTTTTCGGCAAAGTTATTATTGATTTTTTCCCTTCTCTTTTCATCCCCCCCCCACCAACTTCCGATGAATTCCTTTCATCACCGCACCCAGAAATCCTGGAACCGCCACTACTCTCCATTTAGCCGCATGAGATCTGAGTAATAATAATAATAATAATAATAATAATAATAATAATAATAATAATAATAATAATAATAATAATTGAGTTCAACCAAATGTCGTGCGCCGTTGAACAGAGCAAGGCGTTTAAATGGAAGCTGTAAGTTGCTTTTTCCTGTGAACGTTCTTTTTCAAAGTGTCTTGTTTTAAAGTGTTGTGAACGAGGAGTCAACGAATCGGTCTCGAACGCCTGCCAGATAACAACGAGAAGATGGAATGCACCAACAGTCAACGCACAAAACGATAGCGCCAAGCCTTTTTTATCTACGAAAAAATCGAAAAAGAGAATAACAAGTAGGAATGCAACCAGACAGACAGAGAGACAGACAGACAGAGAGACAGACAGACAGAGACAGTCAGACAGACAGACAGACATAGAGGCAGGCAGAAAGGCAGACAACGCAGGCTTTGCGAATTTCTCGCTTAACGATAATTAATTAATTGTCCCTCGCAATAATTTTGAACAAGAAATTTCATAAGTTAACCCCTTAACCGCGTATTTAACTGTAACTCAATGTAAAATGGACGGATATATCCGGGATCCGCAGTTAAGGGGTTAAAACCCCATTCAATAGTAACCACCACCACCCTCTACCGGTCTACCCCCAAATTCCACGTCTACGCGAACGCAGACAGAGCAGCGATACGCACCGAGTCAACGACGCGTACAACCGGACAGACATTCAGAAGCACACGAACACACCATAGCAGACGACAGAAGTTCAACTCTTCGAGCCGTCGTCATAAACGACCGTATTCTCTGTCGATAGGGGACGCCAGTCATCGTCGTCTGGTGCTCATTTTCTCCGGTACCGTGGCAACGAGTCAGCGACGCTCGTTGTCGTCATGACGACGGTCGTCATTAGTATCGTCAATCGTAGAAAACGTGAGGAAGTCGACGCGAACGAGGACCTGACACCCGCCGACGGAAAATTCAAAAGGTGATTTTGTATAACACCGGCTCCCCAAATATAGGCCTACATAGGTGCTCTTATATATATATGTGTGTGTGTTCTGCTGTCTCAAGTATTGGGGAGGGGGTCCCTAAGACTGTTCAGGGCGTCCTTCGGTCTTAACGAGTCTGAATTTAATGACAAACGATGAATATGATTATCGAATACTGACAATATATCCAGTGTACACTGCACAGCGTTACAAAATGAGTCGCATGGTGGCGTCTTCTTGATTTTGTTAATCTCGTTCTGCCAGGAAACCAAGTTGATGAATTCTATGCTGCGATTACACAGCCATAGAGTTATATCACTTTGGAAGCATTGACCCAGCCATGGGGGGCCCGTGCTCCCTATTTTGGCTGGGACCCGTCTTGGCATCAGCGCAAGACCGTTGAGAATTTGGGGCGGGGTGGGTAAGTATAGCACGATCGAAGAAAATACATTAATACATTAATGGGCGAACAATGAAAATGTCGATATGCCCCGCTTTCCCCCATCCCAAATTCCGAAACCCTGGCTACGCTACAGCCTATAGAAGCAAATGACGCAAAAGCTGCCATTTCTACCAGCTTCTCGTTTTCTCTCTTTGCCCATATAACTACCATCGAATTTCTAAGTTCTAATTAATGTTGAACGAACCCTAATATTCGAGACAGGTTCTTCCTATGTATTACACTGTATCGATGGGCAAAGATGTTCTCGAATGCGGGAGGAAAAGGCAGAACCGACGAAACGTATGAATTCTAAATCGCAGTAACCCTCTCATCAGATGGAAATGTAATCGCAAGCGTCTTTGGAAGCTCCGTTTCGTACTGGCTGCTTGCCGTCCGTCAAAAATTACGGAGGAGATTGGCTATTTCTTGCCTGGATTTTTTTTCGTTAACGTTCTAGCGTTTTATTCAAGGACTTGTCTTTGACCGACAACATGGCTTGATGAACATGCCGGGTTTCTAGCTCGCGATGACGTCACATATGGCTGACCACGGGAAAGGACTGGCTCGCTTAAATACATTCCTCATTCACCTCCTCCTCCTCCTCCTCCTCCTCCTCCTCCTCCTCCTCCTCCTCATCATCATCATCATCATCATCATCATGTTCCGTACCGGTGCTGATCTCCGGTTTTGTGGCGTGTTAAAAAGATAACGATTATACCGCTGCTGCTGCTGATGATGATGATGACGACAACGATGATGATGCTAATGATAGTGTTGCGTGTACCTTTATGTGCCTGTCAGTCTGCTTCCTTTGCATGGCAATACCCCTAACCGAAGGCTTGAAGACAGGTGCGTGTGCGAAGCAATGACATCGTTCGATCAATCCGAGAGTGACAGAAGATTGCCAAAAGTATCGTCAAATAATAGAGACAATCTCTCTCAAACGACAACTGAAAAGGACTTCCAAACGATAAATAATAATATTAATTAAGAAGAGAAACACAGCGTGTGTGTGCGAGTGAGAGAGTGAGAGAGAGAGAGAGAGAGAGAGAGAGAGAGAGGGAGAGAAAGAGAGTTTCAGTAATACACATTTGATGTTTATAAAAGCGTTAACATTATCTTCCGTCTCATAATCACATTAAAAATCGTGATCATTACGAGCTCGTTATCAACTTTTGTATACGTTTGGCTTGGTCTATCCCCTTAGATTGCCCCTCCCGCGCCCCCGCCCCCGCCCCGCCCCCGCCCCCAGCCAATCTGACTGGCCTTTCCTGGCTCCTATTTTTAGGATTTGGCGCTCCATCGGCCGATGCCTTAGGCATTATGCCAATGGCGCCATAGAAGTTGACCGATTGACCGACAGTACCCTTACTCCGCTGTATGCCCCTACTTCTTCTGCCCCGGGTCCTGGTTTGAGGCGATCCAAAACATTCTTACTTTTGCACGAAGACGCGACGAAGGAGAGAGAGAGAAAAAGAGCGAGGTCTCGAGAGAGATAAAATGAATGAATGAATGGATGACTGAATGGATGAATGGAAGGATGAATAGCATTATCGTATACGGCTGGAATACCCTTGTTGCTGCTCTTATCTGCCATTGCGGATTCCGTCCGTATCGTTCCAGCTTCGATAACGTTTCCGGTTGTTAGCGCTGATGTCAATAGCGGCAACACACAATGAGACTGCTTTTCCTGTTTTTGCCCCTCTGTCTGTCTGTCTATTCGCCTGCGTATCTATCAGTCGTACCGTGTGTGCCTATGCCTAACGGGATGTCTCTGTAAACTCTTGTATGGCGATAATAATATGAGGCGGCATTGCATAACGCACACACACACACACACACACACTAATATGCGCTTACTTAATCGCTAAGAATGTGTTATATTATTGTCTACAGACGTCGTCTTCTTCCTTCTTCTTCGGATAATCCGCAGATGTGAAGGATGTGACGTCTAACGCTGTGGAAATATAATATAGAAACTGCGACAATTTCCTGTTGGGTCTTTATAATATATCGTATATACTAATGTTGCATTACGTTATGTGGCGTAGGTTGCTTACACACGTAAATACCTGGTTAATACCTGCATGGTTGCTTTCGGTTAAATGTGGAATTTTATAATAAATCAAATGAATGTTTAAAATACGCATTTAAATAAAAAGGATGAACTACTTGCTTTCAAAGTATTATGTATATATATATATACACTGTATATATGCAGAGTGGTACAAGAGAGGTACAATATATATATATATATATACAGAGTGGTACAAGAGAAGTACTATATATACATATATACATGTATATATACAGAGTGGTATTTTATAGTCAGGCAAAAGAGTATAATTTTTAATTATTTCATTATACTAAATAAATTGATTAAATAATTATAGATTAATGGCAGCATGAAATTTCCCCCTTGACCTGTACAGAGTGGACCAGTGGAAGGAGGTGGGGTAAACAGTGACTAAGAATTTTCCCTTTCCCCTACAAATAGTTCAGAGTGGGAACTGACTGTCGCAGTCGGTTCCGACCAATCAATCAATCAGACAATCAATCGACCTATCAATCAACGCCCAATCAACTCTCATTTCATCTTCTCTTGTGAAATTGAAGACGCCGAATGGAGCATGTATACAAAACTAATATACGAATATGCAGCAAAAATGGCAATGGGTCACATGGGTTATGGGTCAAATGGGTCATCACTATACGATGGGTCATATGGGTCATATGGGTCAATGGATCTTGGCCCACGCCGCCTCCTCCCTCCTTCACATTTTAAAACCGTGGGTGGGTGCAGTCATTCGCCGCGTAGCATTCATTTTCAGTTAACGTCAGGGCGCGATTTGTAGGGGAAGGGGCGAGGGGAAGGGCGAATCTCCGCCCCCACTGCCCAACTGCATCCCCCTACTGCTACACCCCCCACCACTACACCCCCCACTGCTACATTTCCCAACAACTACATCCCCCCCAAGCTCGACATATTCTCCCCCACTGCTCCAGGTCACAAATCGCACCCTGGTTAACGTTAATTGAAAAACATAGTCTCTGTATCTATATATATATATAAATATATATATATATATATATATATATATATATATTGTCGTGTTGGTTAATTATTATTGATTCGCTTATTCTGTGCATGGTATTTTGTAATGTAATGTAAGAGAATATTTGTATGGCGCCTCTTCTGAGGGGTCACTCAGAATTATAGGTCGTTGGCATTTTTCTTGTGATGCATGCTTTTCCGCTCGTTCCGATGTTCAACATTAGTATTGCCGCTGGCGCTTTGAAAACATATTAAAGATGTTTAATTGCTAATGACCTATGCACGGGTCACGCGTCGCCATGGGTCGTGGGTCGAGGGTTTTATGGGGTCAAAGCGACCCATCGTCATCTCCGAATCGCACAGTTCGCATGCAGTGTCGACCAGGGGCTTCTATCCCTATTTAAGGCGAGCGCGTTGCTGCGCCCGGAAATAATGGGGGGGATATTTTGCTACTAGTCTGAACTGAACCGAGACTGATATTGATTCAAAATAACACTGACCGTGACGCAAATCAATGATAGCTTTGCCTAACACAAAGGATACAAAGCTGAATATAATACTAAGTCTACAAGGGAGCAAATTAACAGGGGGTTTGTAATTTTGGGGGAATTGAGCCCGACTGCAAGGGGGGATAGAAGCCGCTGGAGCGAAGAGCCACGTATTAAGATATCCGGTTCATCATTTTAGGCCTACGACAGGTTTTATAGATATCGCAAACAAGTTTTATAGCTAATTCGCTGTTTGCGAGAAGCCAATTGAAGGCCTGTTGAATAGAGGGTTTATAAAGCCTTGATATCGAAAAATCTAATCGATTTGAAGAAATTCTCCGACGAAATCCGCATTTTCCTCTTGTTCCTTCTTCATTGCCTTAAACTTTGTAAGAATAATCAATAATATCTTTCTCA
Organism: Metaphire vulgaris; assembly: GCA_018105865.1. NCBI lineage: Eukaryota > Metazoa > Annelida > Clitellata > Crassiclitellata > Megascolecidae > Metaphire > Metaphire vulgaris. The sequence continues at coordinate 17,208,015 of CM030838.1, read as the reverse complement.
ATTTCGATCTACAGGGTTCGAAATAGAGCACACCCAGCCATTTCATACTACACACTAACGCCATTGACTGTACGAAAAAACGAGTTACGAGGGACATCAACTAAAATTACTAAATGAAAGTCCTGCCGAATATCTCGTGGAACGGCCAGAAGGGCGATCGAGTGACTGTCCGCTGATTTCAAAAGTGGTTTCAAAAAGAAACTTCTTTTTTATTAAAGAGAAGTTTGCACGACGCTAAAGCAGTTTGTGCCGTCGCTGTGGGTTTTATTAAAAAACGGATAGAAAAAACAAAACGGGACCAAGTTGCTTCTAAGAAGCTCGCAACAGACACAAACCCCGACAGACACACTTACATACTTACTTACTTACCTACCCTCGAATAGCAAAAAAGACAGAAAGTCTTTCGGCATTTTTCCCTATAGAAATTTCCGACGCTCGGGTACTTAAAGAGAGAGAGATAGAGAGAGAGAGAGAGAGAGAGAGAGAGAGAGAGAGAGAGAGAGAGAGAGAGAGTGAGAGATGCTTCGAGACGTCACAAAACGTGTTCCGTTGCACACCTTCGAAGATAAGATTATAGCGCATTCCAAGTCGGTCTGAGGTCTAAATGTAATCGATTTTGCCCCTTGCCAACACAGATAACCAGAAACCAGTATGTGGGGTGCAAAGAGAGCAATAAGCCCCGTCGTTGATCCGCCTGTGATGGACTTGTAATGGCCTTAAAGTTGCATTGAAACCATGTCTGTCGTTTTGCAAGAAACGCTCATATTGTCTAACACACATCGTCTAGTGCATGCAGTGGTTCTCAACCCGTGGTCCGCGGACCAAAGGTGGTCCGCGAGAGGGTGTCTAGTGGTCCGCGGCAAATTCTGAAAAAAAAACGTTAATAAAAATTAGACATATATTATATTTTCCATGTCAGTGGTGGCGTAGCCAAAGGGGGCTTGGGGGTTAAACCCCCTAGTTTGCCTGGACCCAACATGTTTAGAGCAAGCAGCACAATTAAGTAAGATGACGATCTTTTTGGCTTGTCGTGATTTTTCTCGATTTTCAGGTGGTCCGCGAGAAATTTTTGATCTTCAAAAGTGGTCCCCCCGAGGCAAAGGGGTCTGAGAACCACTGGTCTAGTGTTTATATACATAGTGCCCAACCGTCTTATCTACCATAGCCTCACCTGGCTATAGTCAAACATAGACTTTACCTGGTTTATCTCTCAAAACTTCACCTGCCTAGTTCAATATAGACTCACCTGGCTTATCTACCTGGCCTATCATCGTAGACGATTCACGAGTACCTGTGATTCGGTGCGCCACCGGATGATGCTTCAACTCATCATGAAATGGCGCTATAGAAGTCGAGGATACGATTAGGCAGACTAGGCGTTGATAGGCTACATTGATGTCGCTATTACACTTTGATATAAAACTTGGTTGGGTCGGATTTCATGTTTATCTTCGGCCAGCATGGTTGTCTGTGTGTGTGTTTGTGTGTGTGTGTGTGTGTGTGCCTACGTGTATTCGTCTGTAACCGCAAAATGACGCTTAGAAATCATGATGCACAGTTAGAAGAGCTAACGGCTAAAAAGTTCATGTATTTTTTTTTTGGGGGGGTGGGGATCGGCGAGAGCGGGAGGGGGAGATTTGAGCACAAGAATTCTCGGACCATTTATTCGTTATTATTGCGCGGAAAATTTCAAAGGGAGAGCTTTCGACGACTTCAGAGACACATCGAAAGCCTTTGCCTCTCTCTCTCTCTCTCTCTCTCTCCTCTCTCTTTCTCTCTTTCTCTCTCTCTCACGGGACGCAAATACTAGCCACGTGACCACGGTCACATGGACAGACGCATCTCGGACCGAATGATTGAATCTACGCGAATTTTGGGGGGTGGATGTTCCTATCTTTGAAGCTCTTCCATCCGCGCGGTACTTAGCGCGCCTCAGCTCCGGTGGTAAGAGAGAGGGTCAGAGCAACGGGAGGAGAAGAGGCGGAGAAAGCGAAGGAAGAGAGGAGGGGGAGGGGAGGAGGAGGAGAAGGGGGAGGAGGAGGCGACACTACGTTTGGTCCAAACGCATATTCGATTTACCAATCAGCATCAAATTTAGACAAAGTGTCGAGATGGCGAAAAATGTCCCTCCCCCTCCCCTTAAAGACGACATTTTCGGAAAAATGCATGGGACTCGAAGACAAACAGACAGACAAACAGACAGGCAGACAAACCGACAGACGGACATACACACACATGTAGACCGACAGACAGACAGACAGACAGACAGAGGAAGTTTGCTGAAGGAAAGATGTGCAGGAAAGATTGCCATGACCTCAGAAAGTCAAATTTATCACGAATTCTAGTATTAGGCTACTTGAATTAGATTATAAGGAACGGATCTTAAGGGGAATTTCTCTGATAAAAATAACTCTGGAAAAAGAGTTTTTAAAAAAAACCAATTTTCTATAACGGCATCAGATGCGCCTAAACACATTCAATATGCTGCTCAGTTGGTAGAACTTCAACCCGGGTTCGAATTCCGGGCACTAGTGCACTCCGCGGAAATTAATTTGGTCTACGTAGTCCTTTATAGGCTGAGTAGTGTCTATTATTATTATTATTATTATTATTATTATTATTATTATTATTATTATTATTATTATTATTATTATTATTATTATTATTATTATTATTATTATTATTATTATTATTATTATTATTATTATTATTATTATTATTATTATTATTATTATTATTATTATTATTATTATTATTATTATTATTATTATTATTATTATTATTATTATTATTATTATTATTATTATTATTATTATTATTATTATTATTATTATTATTATTATTATTATTATTATTGGTGGTGGTAGTAGTAGCAGCAGTAGCAGTAGCAGCAGCAGCAGCAGCAGCAGCAGCAGCAGCAGCAGCAGCAGCAGCAGCAGTGGTGGCAGCAGCAGCAGCAGCAGCAGCAGCAGCAGGTGCAGCAGCAGCAGCAGTGGCAGCAGCAGCAGCAGCAGGTGCAGCAGCAGCAGCAGCAGCAGGTGGCAGGTGGTGCAGCAGCAGCAGTGGTGGTGCAGCAGCAGCAGTGGTGGTGGCAGTGGTGGTGGTGGTGGCAGCAGCAGGTGGTGGCAGTGGCAGCAGCAGTGGTGGTGGTGGTGGTGGTGGTGGTGGCAGTGGTGGTGGTGGCAGCAGCAGCAGTGGTGCAGCAGTGGTGGCAGCAGTGGCAGTGGTGGCAGCAGCAGCAGCAGCAGCAGCAGCAGCAGCAGCAGCAGCAGCAGCAGCAGCAGCAGCAGCAGCACTGCAGCAGCAGCAGCAGCACTGCAGCAGCAGCAGCAGCAGCAGGAGCAGCAGCAGCAGCAGCAGCAGCAGCAGTAGTAGCAGTAGTAGTAGTAGTAGTAGTAGTAGTAGTAGTAGTAGTAGTATCATCACCAGGGCGCTATATAAATATCAGATTCTTTAAGCAGCGTAAGTCGAGAGATTAAAACTGTTTGCAGTATATTTCTTCGTTCATCGTCAACTGGACATGGGCGAATCCGGTCCTACAAGGAAGGGTCCGCACTTGAAATCCAGGATTATCTTCCAGACACGGAGCATACGAGACTAGTAACGAGTGCTGGTACCGAGTTGCTCCCGCCTTTTCCACCGCCTTTTCCACCTGGAGTCTCTTTCGCTTATATAATTATCGGTGACGTCGCACAACGGAACCCATCCTCGACGCAATCTTCTGTTTTCGGAGTGCTGCACTTTTTCACAACAAGAGTCAAAATTTCGAAAAAGTGCTCAGCGGGTCATGAACACAACTGTCAATTTCAAAAGTCAAAACTGATTGGTGGTGGTGGTGGTGATGATGATGATGATGATGGTGGTGATGATGATGGTGGTGGTAGGAGTAAGTCGATGACCTCTGTTTAAAAAAACTGGACCACTGGCTGCATATTTTCATCCAGATCAGTGGCGTAGGCACGGGGGTTTTTGGGGTTAAAACCCCCCTTGGGCGGCGAAAAAATTTGTTTGATGTATTCCCATGCAATTTTTAATTTTTGAGGCGATTTTTGGCGATTTTTGAGGTAAAATCCTCCCTTGACGGTTATCGACGAATTTTTTTTCAAAACCCCCCTTCCGGAAATCCTGGTTACGCCACCGCCACTGATCCAGGTAAAGGTATAACGGCGGTCTGAAGTAGGCCTACGACCTGGAAAGTTCAGTTCATGGGGCTTCTATTATGTTTACGAATCAATGTATTGAGAAACTCCAGCGTAACAATTAATTAGAGGTATTTACAATGATATAATCACGTGACCGCCGAACTCAAATGACGCGACCCGATGCAATTTTCTCCAGCAGTTCGAATGCCTTGCGTCGAACCAGAGGAGATCATCGACACCGAGCAGACGGCGGGTAGCGATGATGATGATGATGATCTCATGTCGTTAGATCCAGAAGAGTAATAAATATTAGCGATTGCGATTTCACAAAACGACAGATTAAGCCAAATATAATTATTTATTACCGTATTAAACTGCAGCTTCGTCGGCTGTACCGCGGTATAACTTAGCGAACGCACGAAACACGCCAGGTGCGGACGTGTCTTCTCGGAACCTTACCTGGTGGATGGATGGATCGATGGATGGATGCCAGAGGATTTAACCAGGTTTCCAGTAGCATCATCCGCAGCAGCAGCAGCAGCAGCAACAGCACAGACTTCGGAGAAAAGCTGTAACATTGTGGCGCAAAGGACGTCGCTAACCTCCGCTTCGCAGCCGGGCGGCGAGGGGATCGATCGTTCGACCCGATCCCAGATCCCAAGCCCCCTCCCCGACCGTCGTCCGGACACCGCGTTCCTTCCGTCTACGATCCGGCGGGAAAACCACCCCGACCGTCCAAACAACGCCGCCGCCGCCGCCGCCGCTGAAAATCCGCCATGTTTTCCCCCTACGGAAGAAATCGTCGGCGGCAACAGTCGACTACTCCTGTCGTCGCCCGATATCGCCAATGCACCCACCGTCAAACCAGAAAGAAACGTGCGTCGCTGGCGCTACATAAATTTACCCCCAATCCCCTCCCACCCGCACGTTTGAGAACGGCTGGCCCGGCCCCATACACTGACCAGGCGCTTGCGTGTGGCAGCAGCCGATGCGGCCGGGCAGTGGTCGACGAAATAGAGGCGTTGGCCGAGGGAACGACGGATGTAAATTGCGAGCGTCGTTCGTCGTTAGATCGTCTCTGTGGTTAAACGGCGAGTGAACTGCTTCGGCCGACGATGCAGTTGTTCGGGGGGCATGCATCGACATCCCCTCATGCAGGCAGGGGTATTTCTAGGATTGTGAATTTCGGGGGTGTCGACCTCAAATTGGGGGGGAGGGGGATGTCCGGAGCTAATTAGTATGCATTTTGTATGCATACCATTGTCACATTACCAAATTTGGGGGGTGTCGACCTCAAATTGGGAGTGTTGGGGGGTGTAAAAATATCCCTGCCCTCATGCCGTCGACTCACGTGCTCCTCGTCCAGTGGCTAAAACAGCATGTGCTATGGCAGATAGGTCTATACTGTGGGTCTACTGTATTTTCAAAAATTGCTAGGGTGTCCTAGCAGTACTTGTACGATAGCCTATGCCTATTCCACCCTAACCTGTTCATTATTATTATTATTATTATTATTATTATTATTATTAGTAGTAGTAGTAGTAGTAGTAGTAGTAGCAGTGGTGGTGGCAGCAGCAGCAGCAGCAGCAGCAGCAGCAGCAGCAGCAGCAGCAGCAGCAGCAGCAGCAGCAGCAGCAGCAGCAGCAGCAGCAGCAGCAGTGGCAGCAGCAGCAGCAGCAGCAGCAGCAGCAGCAGCAGCAGCAGCAGCAGCAGCAGCAGCAGCAGCAGCAGCAGCAGCAGCAGCAGCAGCAGCAGCAGTAGTAGCAGCAGCAGTAGCAGCAGCAGCAGTAGTAGTAGCAGTAGCAGTAGTAGTAGTAGTAGTAGTAGTAGTAGTAGTAGTACAAAGTCCGTCTCCACTCCACGGTCTCCGCTTACATTTTCCAATGATCTTTCTGCAATGTTTCCTCTCGGAGAATACTTGGTCATATTTACTCGCAGGGTTCCCACGTGCCACAATTAAAGAGGACGAAAGTTTAGATGTTTTTCCCGACAAACAAGGAAAGTTCCTCTTGTTTTATCATTGGGCACTAATGAGCTTGTGCGGTTCTGGTCTTTCTTAGACTATGACTATGATAGATCCACCATAGATCCATCTATGATCTTATCGCAGAAGTAAGTCAACTATAGAGGGTCTAACATTTCAATAACAAAGCCGTAACATTTTATCTGGGTTTTTTTCATCTCAGAGCGAAAATATTTTCTAGGAGTCTAAGGCACTGCAAAATAATTATTTCAAATTATTTACATGTAATTAATGTTATTTTATTATGGTTTTAGCTGCAAATCGAGAAACCATAATGACGTCAAAGCAGTGGCGGCTCTAGGATTTGGCAAGTGGGGGGCCGTTGGGGTGGCAACTTCTAATCATGGAGGGCCAACCATTTTTTGTATAAAGTATAGGGTCCCAACAGGGGGCCACTGGGGCCAGGCACTCAATAGGGGGCACGGGCCCCTCTGCCCCCCCCGGTGGAGCCGCCACTGCATCAAAGTACTTCAAAGTGCAATTAAGCTGCTTAGGATAACATGTGTAGGCATGAAACTCCTTTAGAGAAACCCTCTACAGTTAAACGCATTTACACACATATTCAGGTATGAACGTATACATCGGTCTGTTCTGCTGTAACTGTAACAGATCAATCATTTCATCCAGACGAGCCTTGAACTCTGGCGAATATCACGAAGCTGGTAACAGCCACCTAGCGAATCGTCATCGAACCTCTATAGCGCCATATAAATAATGTTCCTGACATCAGTCGATGGTCGGTCTTTGTTTCGAATCGTTATCCCCCAACTGAGACCCTTTAAATAAGGATAACAGACACACGCAAGTAAGTAAAATCTCGTGGATTTATATAGCGATTTGGAAAGTAGTACAACAGTAGTAGCTTATTCTTAGGCGCTTAGCCTTTCTTAAAATAGCTATGGAAAGGGCGACTGATCAGCCAGGCAATGGTCAATATTTAAAGTTCGATCAATTGAGGTTTAGATGGAGAGTTTTACCTGCATTTTAATCAAATGGATATGCATTCAGTTTATTGGCGAAGCTAAACGCTATTTACCGAGTAAATAGAGCACAAGATGTTTCCATCAGCGTTGATTATTCTGCTTCACATCAACGATTGCTTTGTTCAAGACTAAGAACATGTAAAACCTTTGACTAGGAAGTCACGCTTACGGATGCCCCAACGAGACAGAAAGAGAGATAGAGAAAGAGAGATAGAGACAGAAAGAGAGAGAGCGAGAGAGAGAGAGAGAGCGTGTTTTGTGTGTGCGTGCATGTGTGTGTGTGTGATATTTATCATGTAAGCATTTGTGCCAGAAAATACAATTCATTGTAAATATAATGTTAAAAACCACATTATACGCATTGAACAAAGAAGTTTTGGCGCTCCAAACTCCAATAGCATTGCAAAAATTTCTAAAATAACAACCCCCCCCCCCGACCCGCCACGACCCGTAAATTACCACATTTTTTCAAGAGAACAAAAACTGCACAGCGTGGAATTTCACAGAGTTTTCCTTAGACAAGCGATTAGTTTAAAAGGAAGCAGCTTTTATATTTCAGGTCAGTGGCGTAGCCAAGGGGGATTGGGGTTAACCCTTTTTCGTTGCCCGACCAAAAATTTTTAATTGCGTATTATTATTCTATGGGTGGATGGGCGCCAAAATCGGGTTTAAGGTTGGAAAGAAGAAGAAAAGAAGCAAGGAAAAATATTAATATAGCTGTACGCACTCATATATATATATATATATATATATATATATATATATATATATATATATATATATATAATTCACTTAATCAAGAAAAATATTAGTTGACGACATTTTTTCGTTTGGAATCATGGGAATCATAAAACCATAGCCCCCTTTCGAGAAATTCTGGGTACGCCACTGTTTCAGATAATTTCATTGCGAATATGTCGTTATATGTTTGAAACGACCATTCGATCGACTTGTTCCAGAAGTTTGCCCAAACCCATTTTCTAGAGACATTCGAGCCTCCAAGTCCGCAAAATAATGGATGTATGTTGCGATGGTCAACTCAGACTTGTACGTTACCTTATCTTAGATACCATATCTCTAAGGCGATATTATATAGGCCTGGTGATTGTTTTTTGAAGCGCTTGAACTATCGTGGATTTATTTATGGTCATAATCAAAAGCGATAAACAAAAGACTGGAGTGTTTATTCAAGACTGTCGTTCGACTTTGGAACCACTTTTCAGTCACTACAAACTCACGAGTGCGAACAGTCGAAGCTGTCGGAAAATCAAAACTAAAAGTTAAGGCTTTCGCCGCGATCCAACCCAGTACCGAAACTAACCTTACGGTTCACTTCATAGTTCAATTGTCACGGAATTAGTGCCTCGATCTCACTCACAAAGCCTTCCCATGCAAATACTGTATACACCTGGTTCGGACAGGTATGTCGAACCTGCCAGTGGTTTTGTCGGTGAGAATACGCGCTCGGGGGGGGGGGGGGGGACCTTATCGTGAATAAAAGCCTACAGCCGAGAGCAAGTGAAGGGTATAGAACGAGAGTTCTTTTGTAGTCAGACGTTACGTTGGACGGTTAAAAATCGCGTTTGAAATCGGGCTGCTCGAGATGTGAAGCCAATCGCGCGCAAGGGACTCCAGGGGTCCGGCGTTTTGAAGCTTGACAGACCTTCTGTCTATCCGGGGGTCTCCTGCATCCATGGCGTCGACGGCATGCTGCAACGGGCATCCGTCGCCCGCTCTCCAGGGCTCCACCCTGCTCATCAATCCACCGTCACCCGGTCCATGCCGCCAGCACTCCCACTCGAAGACCCTTGGAACCGCCGATTGGGGGTTGCTACCTTCAGGGAGGTTGTTAGTCGGGTTTCCGTCGCCCCTGCACCGCACGGTACGCATCCACGACCCGACCGGACCGGCGTCGAATCCAGGACCCGCAACCGGACAGACTTGTCGTCGCCATGCCTGGATTCTGACCGGGGCCGTCGTCTGGCTGGTTGCCGTCGCCAGCTCCGTTACAGTAAGCTGCCTGCTGATGCGGTATGGTCTCTCGCAGGGAAACGCACCCGAATCAGGGCCCGGCGGCAAGAAACAGACGAATGCGTGCGTTTCGTGCAATCCGGATGGAGAACAAGATCCGGAAAATGGAATGGAATCAAAGTCCAACGTCCTTTGCTGCGTATCTGATGGCCACAAGATGGACCAGTTGATAATCGAGGTGAGCTGTAGTCAATTGTGTCTACATAAACTTACCCGCCATGGGCTTTGTTAAAGAAAACGCACACTGGGAGCGAAATTTGGTGGTTAGAGTATTAGGAGGCTCCACAGGGGGTCTGAGAGGGCCCGCGGCGCCAGTGCCCACCCTAATTAATGCCTGGCCCCTTAATGGCCCCGATATTTAAGTGCACTCATTCTAAGCAACTATACTAGTCCAGGTTTAGGAAAAGTAGTTGGACCCCATGTTTAGAAGTTGCCACCCCAAAGCCCCCTCCCCCCAACTTGCCAAATCCTGGAGCCGCCACTGGCTAGAATTGTCCAGATTCGAAATTCACAAAGAGGAAGCATTAGGGAAGACATTTTGTCGCTGCTAAGACGAAGCAGGCAAATATCACAGCTTAAGCTTAAAGTGAATTCCGTCTTGACTATTCACGCCGTTTGAGTATCTGAGGATATGTGAAATGCATTGGCGTCTATACTGTATATGCAGAAGGGCCTTTCTTGAATACAATTAACGTTTACTCTTGAAGAGTATTTGTGTATTCGGGGTTTTTAAAAAAAAGAAGGCTAATCCGAATGGCATGTCAATGGGGACAATAGCGAGCATAGGATTGTGGATATCCGAAGTATCAAGCACGGGGTTCCAAGCGTCGTCCCTTTGAAACTGCGTCGAAGGCCGAAGACAGAGACCATTGCAAGAGCACGTCTCGTCTGCAATGGGTATTCTGAAGCAGCACAACGAAGTATGGACTTGCGCCACTTTCTACCGGTCTAAAGCTGCTCTGGTCTCAAGACTCAAAAGACTTCTGGTCAACAAACTGCGATAACAACCACGCTAGTACAGTATTAAAATTTTATTCTGATGCAAGATCAGTCCACTTCAAAGCAGATAGACAGGCAGCCAGACAGACAGCCAGGCAAACAGACAGACAGACAAACAGACAGACAGACAGGCGGGCAGGCAGGTAGGCAGACAGACAGACAGACAGATAGACAGCCAGACAGACAGACAGATAGACAGAAGCAGAGACAGAATGATGCAATGGGTTGTGCAATTTTCCAAAAAAATCGATAATACAAAGAACCGTAAAATCTACATGAAAATGTAAAAAACGCTGTTGCATTTAAAGTAGGAACTGGGAACTGAGACGCATGGATGAGGTCTTGAATATTTCCGATAAACTGGAGGACTCGATAAAAACCGGTCTCTAAAATAACCTTATCTCTAAACCATGCAGCTTTTGCCGTTCGAACGACCAACAACACTCGAATTTGCGCAGTTTTGAAAACCACTTGAAACAGATAGAGGCGACTTCTGTACAGTACATCAAATGGTATGCCTAGAGTACGTCTTTTTTTAAAGTCCGTGCATAGAAACCCCTCGATGTCTAGACTATCTATTAAGTTCAGCGCTAACTTAGCTATGAAACCGAAAGCAGAATTCCCAAACTGCGATTTTCGAAAAGCATGGATCTGCTCAGCACACATTCATGCACTCACGATCGATTGTATTCGCATAGCGACAGCGATTGTTTGGCATAGAAAACTTTCGCAAACTCTAAACTGCTCTCATTTCTAAAATAGATGGCCTATTTACGGGGTTACGGACTAGCCTACTGCTTCGTGCAATCAATCAAAGGTTTTGACCGTCATAGCAACTATAGCGGACACCCAGTTTCAAACAGGATAACGTCGAGTGAGGAAGAACGCGGCTTTTATGTTCCACAGTTCCAGGAATAGTCCTCAGTGGTCCAGGCGCAGAATATTTGCAAAATCCAATGATGAAATTTATATTATTATCTCCACATGTGCTCTCCGTCTTTTTCTTGTAGCTTTTGGTATTGGTTTTCTTTTATTGTTGAGCCAAATAGCCTACCTTGTCATAGGGTTTTGTAGCTGATGTGCGGACGTCTGATATATTTCCTATCTCGGACCCTGGACAAGGAACGCATCAGCGATACCAAATGACAAATACCCCGTCCGACGACCAACAATGCTTCTTAGATATATTTTTGACAGTTAATACGATGACAGCGACAATACCAGGGGCGTAGCCAGGAATTTGATTTGGGGGCATAATGTGATTTGCGGGGGGAGGGAAGTATAAATCTTTAAAAACTTTGAAAATCTTAAAAAACACATTAAAAATTTTAAGGTAGTCTGATTATTATTTGGAGGGGGAGTAAATATACCGATATACCCCCCGTCACTACGCCCCTGAACAATACCAACTACAATGATGATAATGACCGAAGATGATGATAACAACGACGACGACGTTCACTTTATGCAATCATATTTTTATTTTTCAGGGCGTTAGACTTTCCCTTCGAGACCGATTGAAAGGTGAGGGGCAGCACACAAAGGCTAACAATTCCAACAATATACAACATTGGCGTATCCACGCAGGACACGGGGGGGGGACGGGCCGGGCCCCCATTACGGTTGGGGCTGATCGTAAGATTTGTACAGAACTGTTGATTATTCTTTGTGGGGGAGCGAGTGGGTACTAGGTAGCCAGTTTTTGCACGCCGAACTTTTTCACCCGAAAATGTCAATGTGCTCCCCCACCTCCTGCTCCGGACTTTGGCTACGCCACCGGTACCCGAACTAAATTCCAACGACACAACCAATGTGATGACAAATTACTGTCGATAGACAGAAAGAAACTCCGCTAATTCGAAACATTGCATAACCTGATTTTTGTAGCACTACAACAACTGCTTTGCGTACTGAGCTATATAAGTATTAAGTAATTCAAAGACCGTCGTAGACACTGTCGATCATTCAATTAAGGGGTTAACAACTTGCCCGAGGGTCGCTACGCGTTGGCTAGGGTCAGGTTCGAACCCGCCACTCTTCGGTTGCATGGCAAGAACCCTATCACTACTCCATCGCGTCCCATTGTTTTAATCGGAAGCATAGATGCTCGATTTATTTCTTAGGAGAAGAGCTATATGCTCTGCTTAACAACCCTATGTTTCCGCCGCCGATCAATAAAGACGCAGCCCACTTGTTTTTTCGACCAATCAAACAACGCCCCACGAGACTAAACGCCTATCTCGACCAATCACAGGGCGATGGTAAGTAGTCTCTTTTTCAAATAACTTAACAGATTCGTTTTAAAATCTTACCTGCTCGAAAGGACTTAGAGATTGAAATTAACGTATTCGAATTGGACTTATTGTGATGACAGTTGGAGTGTCAAAATAGTATTTCAAGTTTAGACCGATTTATCCCATAAGTTATTCGATATATTGATATATTGATAAGCAATTTCACACAGTATATACTATTTGGAGTAGCTTCTAATCTGCATGATACCCGATGTTGTAAAATGTAAATATGTTTGTGTGCAAGCGAGACAGAGAGAGAAATTTAGAGAGGTGGGAGAGAGAAACTTATATACAGGCAGACAGAGACAGGGACATAGAGTGAGAGAGAGAGAGACAGAGACAGAGAGCGAGACAGGCAGGCAGAGACAGATATAGAGACAGAGAGACAGATAAAAAGAGGACGACATAAAAGACTAATAATTATTATAAGATAATCTTTCTTACTCAGAGATCTGATAGAATTTTGTCTTGCTATTCGTTGCACTATTTAATAAAATTTTAATCTAATTAAAATATATAGATTTCTTTTAAAAAATCGTCTTTTAGATTTCGAAACCCTTCGCGATTGGAGCAGCGTCGGCGAATCAGCTTTCGTCCGTTCGGGCATCGAGTTCAACTCGACCAGAGGTCACTTCCGGGTCAAGAACGCCGGAATCTACGTCATCTACAGCCGAATCGTATACGAAGGCGCCGACGGCGACGACGACGACGACGACGACGGCGTCGCCGGTGACGTCACTTCCGGCGACAGAACGCCGCGCCTCCTGTTCGGCCATTCGATCTCGCTGTACCAGAGCCGCAGCAGCAGCAGCGGCGGCGGCGGCGGCGGGTACAAGGCCCTGCTGGAGGACGAACAGGCAGCCGTCTGCCACCGGCGGACCGTCTGCTACAACAGCCACATATTCTCCACTCTCCACCTGATCAAGGACTCCCAAATCGCCGTTCGAGCGATGCAGCGGAGGCACGTTTCACCGAGGACACACGCCTCCTATTTCGGGCTCTACAAGATCGACTGAAGAAAACGACTCCACAATAATAATAATAATAATAATAATAATAATAATAATAATAATAATAATAATAATAATAATAATAATAATAATAATAATAATAATATTATTATTATTATTATTATTATTATTATTATTATTATTATTATTATTAAGACGCCCGCAAAGCCTTTCACAGCCCAGAGATCTGAACGAACCAAGGTTAGGGTTAGAGAATGATTTAAAGCTGTGGTTATAGAGACGAGTTTTTTATGGTTTGTATTCAAACTGTCGATGTCTAAATACGGCAGGCGTATTTAAATGGCTGTCCGCAGATCAGATCCGGCCCGCCAAGTGGTATGAAACGGCCCGCGAAGAAACTGGTAGGCAGCGTTTTATCCAGACTCCAGGCCTTGGGGGGGGTGAATTGAAGTCTTTGGGGGAGGGAAAATTTACTTGGCTGGAGGAGAAGACTTTTTTGCAATGCAAAATTTGCGTGAGAGATGTGATTTGGGGAGGGTGGTGTTGAGACTTGTGGGGGGAATCTCCCCCTAACAGGCCTGCATAAAACACTGCTGCTAAAGGATAAACATGGTTTTCTAATACTTGCAAAGTATTTTTTCGAATGTCCTGTTTCAACTTACTCGTGTTCTACGACTCATGGCCTATATATTTTTTTTCTGGCTCTTGGACGCCAGTGTCAGAAATTTGGGCATTCTTGAACTTTAATCGAATACCCCTGAAATACTGGCAAAGGCATCATCTACGCATCTTCTCTGTGCATCTGAGCAGCTCATTCGGGACCTGGAGACGTCTGCAGAAAACGTATTCGAGACTGTGGCATTTATACACGATCGCAGATAGTACCTATTATGCTCAAATCAGAACCTGTTATTTGTATACAGTTATTGGATACCATGATTCAGTTACTTTAGAGGCTCTATTTTAATTGAGTTCCGTTCAATTTGGATCACGTGGCAATGTTTCTAACCGCTGCGTTAAAGATACTGTAGCATTAGTGACATCAACGCGAAGTTGAGTATGTACAGTAGATAGGCCTAATATTTAAGGTGGACAGCAACTAACTTTATACATTGCGTCAATATTATAAGTAATTTAAATTGACAATTTCTTTATGCTCACCGTTCGATTGTTAATTCAACTTTTGAACAACCTTTGCTCAATTTTATCTTAACTTGTCCAAAATATAATTATCAGTGTTTTACGGTTGATAATAAAACGATAGCTTGTCAAATGAAGACGACGCCGATTAAATCTCTGCTTAATTTGTCACTTTTGTTGCGCCTTTATATATGTCAAAACCTGCAGATTAGGATAACGTTGAACAGGTAAAGTCTTTGATAATTTGGTATGTAGGTTTAGAATGTTTTTTTTAGATAGACGAGTTAACAATTAGAGGAAGATAGCAACACGCTTAGCTCATTAGTATGTGCCGTTAATTAAGATTATATATATATATATATATATATATATATATATATATATATATATATATATATGCACACACGTATACTGTATATCGTCTTTAAAAATTACTTTATAAGTTGATAAGAAAAGTATTTGATATTATTATTACGAATAAACGATCATTGCACGAGCCGTCTTTATTGCCGATAAACTCGTCACTCATCCAACCACAATTAATGCGACAAGTCATTTCTCGGGCGACTGTTGCGGCATTGTGGATAGAATTTCACGGATGAGTGAATCTTCGTCTTCGTCGCTGTCAAAGTCCCCGTATTCGACTTTGTCCTCCGCAGTTCCTGATGACCCCGTCTGACCTTCGATGACCTCTGACCCCTCCTTTTCCTTCTCCTCCTTTTCCGCTGCAAACGATTCATCAATCTCAAGCGTCAACACAACGACGCAAATGTCACGTGACATACAGGCAAATTACAGTAAAAAAATAGATCCAGGACATCTTTGGTAACAGCTATGGATATAACCATATCTTCTTACTGTATAAAAAATATCGCAATGAGATTATTAGTTATTAGTTCTCCCGAAAATATCTTTTGATACAAATATCTTACGATTTTGTTGCAGGTTTTTCACTGTGCATAGCTGCTCTGTCTGTTCAACTATAAGGTATTCTTCTTCGCCTGCCTTCGTTTCAAACGTCTGCGAAAATTCAAATAGACTGTTGCCTTAAATCTATCTGTAACAGTCTCGCATACGTTTCTATTAGGCACACATATGCACAATAGCACACATGTACATATCCACAATAACACCGATATCGACTAAATTCATGCCAAATAGGCATTATATTGGATAGTTATCGAGCGCAAGGATCGTAGAATTATTTATTGTTGACCAACACCATTTCGTTTTGTGTGGTGATGTCGCAGACTGCACCGGACACATAGCAGCGATTCGATTTATATAGCGCGTTAATAGTTATGCACTGTAGTCATTAGTGTAGATTTATATAGAGCGTTGACAGTAAGGCGCTAGAGTACATTAGTCTAAACTTAAGGGTTACATGGGCAAGAGATGGCAAGAGGTCAATAGGTCATGGGTGAAATGGGAAATGGATCTTCAAAACCTAATGAATCATATGAGACAGGTCATATATATATATATATATATATATATATATATATATATATATATATATATATATATATATGTGTGTGTGTGTGTGTGTGTGTGTGTCACGTGGGCTACCCAATTGCAGGAAGTAGAGAGGTCCTTTACTAAAAGGGAAGTTGAAACTTAAATAGCATAAATAGGATTTAAAACTCAGTTAGCATATATATATATATATATATATATATATATATATATATATATATATATATATATATATATATAGAGAGAGAGAGAGAGAGAGAGAGAGAGAGAGAGAGAGAGAGAGACCAAACTTTAAACTTCCGCAAAGAAAAAAATCACCTTTCGAATTACTGTATAGCGTCAGGCACTGGTAGGCCTATATGATGCGTTCCATTATTATGACTATAGAATTATATTTCAAATATTTAAATATGAAAAAAATAGCTTTGAGTTTTAATGACTCATAACAGACTCTGTTCAATGCTCCCTCTGCGGCCTGTCCAGTGTTGTTGTCGCTGACGTCATTTCCGTTATCAGAATTTGTGGTTTTCTCGATTTCCGGTTTCTGGCTGCTCTTTCTTCTAACTCCGAGATAATCGGGGATGCGAGATTCTTCGTTGACGACCTGAAAATGAATCACGTGACATTTCACGATCGCGGAATCAGTGCTTAAAGTACAGTAGGACTTCGTTATAACGTACACTCGGCTATAACGTATACCGCAATGTACGGTACCGTGTGATGCGCTACCCTATTAGATGATATCGGATACAACGCCATATACCTTGGACATAGCGTACTAGATTCTATACAGACCCGCCGAGTACGCGATAACGAAGTTCTACTGTATTTCAGAAGTCAACCTGCACCTGATCAGAGATCGAGGCTTCTAAAACCAGGAAGTCTGGGGGTTAAAATGTCTCTGGCCCTTTGATTTTTATTTTCATAGAAAATATTTATTTAAATTTAAAAAGCCGTGAAAATGGGACCCGTGATGCTAAATTCACAGTTTATTTAACCTCTTTGCATTGTTAACTGATTTATTCCGGATAAATTTTGAACTCTTAATAATAATAAGGAAATAAATAATGGCACACTTTAATGTGTGTGTGTGTGTGTTTGTGCTTGCGTGAGAGTGTGTGTGCTTGAATGGTATCACGAAATGATATATGGAAATGAAATGATATCTGGAAATGATATATGGAAATGATATCTGGATCGTGTTACTCTGATGACTGTTTTCAGGAGTTTCGGAGTTCCTTGACGACTCTTGATCACTTCCTCCACTTCCGTCGAACTGTTCTTGTTCTCGTGCTTTGCGTTCTGTGACAATAACTTCCTGTTAACAACAACAACAACAACAACAACATTACCGATTTCGTGTGCAGTTTTCCTAGCTCGGTTGAATACGTTTCTCTTCAAATCAGCAGCGGTAACACATTTGTGGAAAAGTGCGCCTATGAATGAACTGAACTAACTAACTATCAAAAGATGACTCACTTCCGGTCATGACGTCATCTCACGATGTCGCCAGTTTTCTCTCTCTCTCCAAAGTAAAAAGCTTCAATACTGCAACGCACTAGATGATAGATATCTTTTACGATGATCAAGGAAGTTTTAACCCCTTAACCGTGTATATAACTGTAACTCAATGTAAAATGGACGGATATATCCGGGATCCCCAGTTAAGGGGTTAATAAGCGTTCCAGTCTTTGCCTACTTGGCCTTCTTGCGGAGGATCTTTTGCGCTTCCGGATAGTCGGACATCGCCTCTTCGAAGTCCACCTTTGAGAGAATGAACAGCTGACAGTAACCCTTTGCCCTCACGTCCGCCGTTCTGCGATTGCCTCCGGCCAGCGCCAACAGACTGGAACAACGTCGTAGGGGAGAAATTACCCCGATGGAAAGCATTTAGAAAAAACAATTTCTTAGAAAAATTAAAATATTCCAAAAAACGGGGAAAATCGATTTTTTCGATCGACTACATTTCTATTCGATCGGATTGAGAAATGAAACCGGCGCCACCTAGCGAGTGCTTGGAAAACACCGGCGCCTCCTAGCAAATATTGGGAAAACCCACCTGATTTCTCCGAAGACGCTGCCTTCCTTGAGCGTGGCGAATACGATGCTGTTGTTTGGACCGCCAACGACTTCTATGTGACCCATCACGACTATGTACATCTCTGTCCCAACCTCTCCCTAAAATCAACAGCAGTTTAGAACATGGGCGCCCGGACGTTAGGGCAAGAGGGGTACTCGCCCCCCCTCCCTCGGGAAAATGCAATTACCAACATTTCACAGTGAAATTTGAAAACCTTGCTAAAATATTAACCGTGACCATTGTGTTAAGACGTGTTTTGACCCTCCTGGAAAAATTTATATGGCGTGTTTTGTCCACCCGGAAAAATTTCTGCGGGCGACCATGGTTTAGAAGCTACAGAACGTTCCAGGGGCTTTCCAAGCGAGACAACCCGCTAATAACCCCATCGATTCTATCGAATTACGCCTATTAGAAAATTAGAGAAGCAGAAGTTGATAATGCAAGGGGACTCTTATGAACATACCGTGGGGTGCATGGTCTTACCTTTCGGCAGATGTAATCACCCGGAAGGTACAGTACTGCTTTCAGCTTCAGGACCAAGTCGTACAGAAGATTCTTGTCGCAATCCTAATAATGAAAGGTGTTCTTAACATTTCTCTATCGACGCAAAATACAGCGGGTCGCTTTTGGTAAGGTCAACCGGTCAGTGTTTTTTCCTTCGATTGCTGTTTTTTGCGTCGGGTCGTATTTTTTATTTGGCTATTACTGGGTCGGGCCAATATCGTATCACGTCTTATGAAAGGTTTGGTTCAGAGCACATAGGCGTAAAGTTCTATTAGGCCTCTAGGCTCGAACCCACGCTCTTTGAAAAGCTACCATCGGAAGGGGGTCGGAAATTAGGGGTATGGGTTGCCCCTTCCACTTTTTCATCAAAGTTCACGTCAATGGATCAGAGAATATCCGTGATTTAGGAATAGAAATAGGCCTACCAGCGAGTAAGTAAGTAAGTGCCGTTACACAGTGTTTTATCCAGGCCTGTTAGGGGGAGAGATCCCCCCCAAACAACTCAAAATTTTCCTCCAAAATTTCAGTAGTGACACAAATTTTTGCATTGAACTGCGTCTCTCCCGCTCCAGCCAAGTCAATTTGGCCCCAAAGGCCTGGGGCCTGGATAAAACACTGGCTGTCCATACCCTCGAGACGCATCTGTCCATGGAAAGCACGATCTAGATTTAGAAAAAAACTCACCCGTTTAATTAACCCCTTAACTGGGCATCTATTTGTAACTCAATGTAAAATGGACGAGCGTTACTCGGGGCACCCAGTTAAGAGGTTAAATATTTTCATTGCAAGAAGAAGAAGAAGAAGAAGAAGAAGAAGAAGAAGAAGAAGAAGAAGAAGAAGAAGAAGAAGAAGCGATCTGATTGGACGAACCTGAAACAGACTGACTTTGCTGAGCGTATTGAAGTGGACGTGGATAGCCAGGTCAGTCCGCATCTTCTTCGGCAGAGCCTCCAACAAAGAGTTTTCGTCTGAAATAGATAGGCCTATTGTATATATAATCACTCGAAATACTGCGATTACGAGGCAATACTCGATCAGTCGGCAGGGGGTGGAGGGGTGGGGTGGGGGTAGGGGTATGTGTCACTGGATGGGGAGATCGATTCCCATCCGTTGACGTCGAAATTTTTTGCTACTAATTGTCCCCAACCCCCCCGCTGAAGATTAATAAAATTACGGGGTGGAAATAATCACACACAACGGCCTTTTTTGAAGAATCGAAGATTAATGCGATCACGAAGTATTTATTGTGTGCGTTTCGTTACAAATGCCATTATGTTGGCGATAATAGGGGAACAGTGAAATAACGCCAGACGTTTGCAACCTCACACTCCACTCCGACTGACTTATTTGCTGACATACAGCCTATATCCTACTATAGTCGGTCAGAAAATCCTTATATAATTCCACTGTAAAAAATTCAATTTAGTATTCGTTAAACGAACAGCCCTTCTTCAAATCCCAGGCCTTTTCCGATATATGCCAAAGCTAGGCTGACTAAATTGGACCTTGACGATGGGTCGTGTATACTGACCCAGGGTTTTCGAGTGTTCCCAGTTGTAGGTGAACCACAGTTTGACCCTGGTCTGCAGTTCTTTCGGTACGTTCATGGACTTCATGTAATAGCTCGTTTGGTCCATTGCTTTGCGATATCTGTCGTGGTTTGCGTCGGCCGCATGGAATATATCTCGGATCTGCACCAGAACATGGTTAAAAGGACAACTGTAATGCACCGCGCTGTGGATTGAAGGGCAATTATAGAATATGCAATGTAACGATTTGATGTAGGCTACTTAGAGGCGATGGTGGATTTTAGTAGCGCATTTTCTGGCGAATAAGCGGGACAAAAGGAAAAGAATACTAATAAATGGATGAATGAAAAGATGAATGAATGCATGCATAAGTGTATGCACAAAGTACGTACTGTACGTCACCCAATAAATCAAACAATCAAGTATACAATCAAAAAGTTCACGAACTAACGGATAGCGAATATATATATATATACAGTATATATATATATATCGATGTAATATGCAGTGAAACAAACTGTAGTTGATTCGTCTTGTGAGCTGTTTCACAAGAGTGCATTGATCAGTGCAGCATTGTAGAATTCACTACCGGACTATGTCACAAACTCTGACTCTTTTGGAATTTTTCTATACGTAATCTTAAGACTTACTTATTCACCATCGGGTATATACTTAGTATTGTAAAGCGCTCTTGTCTTTGGCCACTTTTGCCATGCTTATTGCGCTATAGAAATCGTCTGGCTAATAATAATAATAATAATAATAATAATAATAATAATAATAATAATAATGAGGATGATGATGATGATGATGGTGATGATGATGATGATGATGATGATGATGATAGCACTGAATGCGCGATGAGTGACATAAGTGAGCCAGCTCTTATACCTGACCGATGAGCATGGCGAATATGAAGACGCCGGCCAGCCAGTAGAACGTCATGAACATGTACTCGATCTGCGTGACCGGTTGGACATTGTTACCGATGGAGGTGGCCGATTTCGTCGCCAAGTACATGCAGTGGATGTAACTGGAATGGAATTCACACAGCTTGATCGTCACTCACCTGCACGTCACCACCGGGGCGTAGCCACGGGGGTTGGGTGGGGGATGGGGGGTGGCACAGGGGGGCCGCCGATCCCCTCTTCTCGGTGGGACCGATCGTGGTATTTGCGCAAAAATCTTTTGTCGGGTGGAAGGGATAGATAGGTAGCATGATTGAGGAGAATAAGTGAATGTGCCGGCGACCTGTTTTGCTCGTCTTGTCTTGTCCACCACCCACCCCCCCCCCCATTCTGGAATCCTGGCTATGCCACCGGACGTCACTGCCTATCTGTCGGCATTTAATAATAATAGAAAGTAAGGACGAGCGCAGATGGCGCTATAATATTTATAATAATTATTTTGACGGATGTTTAGCGGACGGACGCGATGCCAGTTCCGTCGTAAACCCAGCTGTCAGTGCCAATGCCAATGTAGACGGAAATGGCAAAAAGACCGCAGGTTTCCAGGTGGATCAGGTACATCATGTAGGAAAGAATGCGAGCCACCCTAGAAGAGAAACACAAAGGCGCCCCTGTATGCATACGTATATGGACCTGTATATATAGGGATATGTCTAAAAATGCTCTTCATTATGTACAGTCAAAAACTGTTAAATTTTGTTATCCATTAATTTTCTCTGTGCATATGAAAGCGATGCGTAATATTATAACAGCGGCATCGGTAACTGTACCTATGACCGTATTAAAGGCGACAATTTCTTATACATTACACTTATACGTTAATAGTCTATATACACACTGTAGATTGTCATCTAAGCTAAAAAGTTCGGTGCTTTGCTAAATTAGTAAATCTATCGAAGAAATGGAACTTTTGGAAGTAAGGCCAATAATACCATATCACGAACTATTTTTCAGTATGGAGTGTCGATTTAGGGCAATTCGTGACATAGGCTTATTATTATTATTATTATTATTATTATTATTATATTATTATTATTATTATTATTATTATTATTATTATTATTAGTATTATTATTATTATGGCCTGTATGACGTCATCTCTTCCAGCATTTCGACCAGTGGTTCGACATCACTACCTCTTGCCTGGTATTCATCATCATCATAGTAGTAGTAGTAGTAGTAGTAGTAGTAGTAGTAGTAGTAGTAGTAGTATCAAATAATTTGCTATTATTATTAGTGAACTTCTATGGCGCCATTTTAGTAATGCTTTTGCATCAGTCGATGGTCGCCTTATATATGCTTTTAATTCTGATAAACTTCCAGTCTTACCTCACAAAATACGCGGAGCTCACCCTCTTGTCAAGGCGGTCATAGAACTCCCAAAACGTCTGAATCTGAATTAGAATTAAATCAAGTACATGCAGGCGCTTTCACGTTCACATTATAAAGCGTTCTCACACAGGGCAGACCCTACTGTACAGCCTTATTATTATTATTATTATTATTATTATTATTATTATTATTATTATTATTATTATTATTATTATTATTATTATTATTATTATTATTATTATTACGGTAGCGCATCACACGGAACCGTACATTGCGGTACTTTGAAACCGAGTATACTCTATATAACCGAGTCCGTTATAACGAAGTTCTACTGTACGTCTAAGTTGTACCATCAAGAACAGGTAAAAAAAACCTTAATTCTTTTAGCATAATGGTCTTCTGACCTTGAGGAGCCTTGGAAGTCTGACCAGTGCGTTGAACTCGAGAGCTGGAATGAGGTACAGCAAGTCCAAGGGCAGGAGACAAAGCAGGTCGAACTAGAAGCAGAAACATTATTAAGTTAAAGGATGCTAAAGATAGTGGCTGAATATGGTGCTTGAATTCGATCTATAACAGGACGAAATAACTTACAAATGTGCGGTTGAATTTGCACAGATCCGATGCATTATTAGCATTAAGGAATAACGGGGGTTGTCATGGATGAGCCGTTTTAAATGCAGAAGATGATGGCCCATGTTTGCAATAGCGATTGATATCAATGTAGTAATGGATGCTAAAGATAGAGGCTGAATATGGTGCTTGAAATGGATCTCTAACAGGACAAAATAACTTATAAATGTGCGGTTGAATTTCCACGAATCCTATGTATTATTAGCGTTATGGAATAACGAGGGTTGTCATGCTGGAGTCGCTCTAAATACAGAAGACTATGGCCCAAGTTTGCAATAGCGATTGATATCGATGTAGCGAAGAATGCTAAAGATGGTGGCTCAATATGGTGCTTGAAATCGATCTCTAACAGGACGAAATAACTGTCAAATATGCGGTTGAATTTGCACAAATCCGATGCATTATTAGCAGTATGGAATAACGAGGGTTGTCATGGATGAACCGTTTTAAATGCAGAAGGTGATGTTGTATGTTTGCAATAGCGATTGCTATCGATGTATTAAGATTGTTCAAAGCAACTCTCGTTTTCTATGACCCGCTAACGAACCTATAGGAGCACAATGATAACTTTGGTAACGTCAATTTAAAATGATTTAGGTCCACAAGCAGAATAAGCCATAGACACAATAATGTGGACCTCTAATAATAAATTTAAAATATTTCTTCTAGTTTTCAAACCAGAGATATATTGTATATAAAGGGAACCAGTATATAAAGTATATAAAGGGAACCAGTTTATACAGGAAACCAGTTTATACAGGGAACCAGCGCACTGAATGAAAATGAACCAGTATATAAAGTATATAAAGGGAACCAGTTTATACAGGGAACCAGCTCACTCACCTTGAAGTTAGACGTTGACATGTAATTGCGTCGAATTTCGAGCGGATTTGTCTAAAAACATAAATATTTGCTTCGTTCTGTATACAGTCAAAACAGTTATTGTCATTTTCATTACCTAATACTGTACTTTTATCCGAGCATATGAAAGCGACAGACTTGGAACCGGGTCACATTTTGAGACCCATTGACCCGAAAAAAGTGACCCAGTGACCCGGTGACCCAGTCATTGGGTCTAATTTTCTGTGCTAACTACTTCAGACCACTTTTGACTTTTTCGTTTATTTCACTGTAAATCCATTATAACTGTAACTCTAATAATTATAATAATCATAAAAATATCAAAAGATTACAAAGTTTTGATGTAAAGCAACTAATGCGATACTGACACGGTAGACCAGAACGATTATCAAAAAATAATATTTGCAAATATAATATTACAGCAAAAGAGAAAGAAGATGATTCAAGACTTTTGTACAACACTGTAGAAATCAATAATTTTGCCTCGCCTCTGGAATTCCGTTCTTAAGAAATCCGACCCTGCTCTTGACCAAAGCGACATCCAGGATGTAGATGGCGTCACAGATGTAGTCCGCAATCCACCAATAGATCCGGTTCTGGTCAGTCTCGTACCCCGGAAAGTATCCGATGATTCCGGAACTGCCGGACTCCGCCGCCGTGGAATTCGAAATCCCGGTCGAATTCTCCGGATCGTCTGACGTCATCACGAAAGTGAAGTCAATTGCGGCGGCAACACTTGAAACGTTCGAAGCGTCAGAGTTGTCGAGGAGGCGACCTTGAAAATCGTCCGAAGAATTATTGTCCGCCGACATATTCGCGGTAGATTGTCGAGTTGTAAAATCCGGATACGAAGAAGAAGAAGAAGAAGAAGAGGAGGAGGAGGAACTGGCGTGTGCGTCGTAGTAGACGGAGAGGTTCTGATTGGATGAAAACGGGTCGGTGGCATAGAAAGAGCGATTCCGATTGGACGACGGGTCGTCGGTATAGAGCAGCGGATTGGACGAGGACAGCTCGCGGTAATCTAGAACAATAGATGAACCATTCAGAGCAACGGTTGCTGCTGCTGCTGCTGCTGTTGCATTCAGGCCAGCCATAGATTGAGAAGCATTCGCTCCAGGGACCGGATTTCCAGGGTTCGATACGGAGAATTCAACCCGGACGGAGTAGATGGGCGATGGTCTGAAGGCAGTCCGCAGTGGTCCGGACACTCCATTGTAAAGGAAAGCCAGACTGACCGTTAGTAGCCACGCCAGGTAATAGATACCTGGCGAATGAGAAACATTGACCAAAAATTAGATCCAGTGTGTGTTTCATACAGGCCTGCTAGGAGGGCAGATTCCCCCAAACCTCAAATTTTCCCGCCCCCAAATCGCAGCACTAAATTTCTTGGCATTGAACTGTGTCGCTTCCCCTCCAGCCAAATCAATTCCTCCCGCCCCCCAAAGGCATGGGGTCTGGATAAAACACTGATTAGATCGTTTCCATAAACTCGTAAAATGATCAACTAGAAACAGACTGCTGACATACGGTTAAAAATGACAATAAGTAAGTAAGAGGTTTAAATCTAAACCCTTTACAGTTTGCAAAATGCCTATTCGGCTGATCTTTCCCCTCTTAACCTGTCTCTAAATCGGCTTGGATTTGGTGGGCCATTGCCTGATGCCACGGGAATCATGATAGCGGCGCCATAGAAGCACTGTTTGGGGCTATCCATAAATTACGTCACGCACTTAGGATGGCCCCTTGATTGTTTGACCGATTTATTATTTATTATTCACATTTGTTTAACGTATCATTTTTGTAAAGCGCTTTTGACTTAGTCCCTTTTAGCTTTGCTTACGGCGCTCCAGAAATCGTCCTGTATAATAATAATAATAATAATAATAATAATAATAATAATAATAATAATAATAATAATAATATTGATAATATTGATAATAACCAATGGCGCAGTCACTGTTGAGGAATAGGGGCGAGGGCGCATCGTGATATTTTTCTGGCGAAAAAAGTCTACAGGCAAGAACAATTTTTGAAAAAGCACGCCACACTTCAACCACACTCCCGAGAAAAATTCCCAACCAGAATAGGGAGGGGGCGGCTCCCATACCCCCACCCCACCCCACCCCACCCCCACCCTACCCCCACCCCGTGGATACGCCAACGACGAGAACCTACTCGACGAATCGATGCACTGCTTCGGCTTGAGGCGACGCAGAACCTTCGGGAGTCTGAATCGGCATTTTCCGCATCCGATCGCCGGCTGCCTGGCCGAGGCGTCGTCGCCTTCCGGAGCTGGGCCGCCCGCGCTGGCGCTCCCGGAAGCGACCGGGACGAAGGAGTCGAGACGACGCTGGCGACCTCCGGCGGCGGGCTCGGGGTCCGACGCTTCAGAGACGGCTGGTCAGCACGGAAGAGTATCCCAAGTAAGCAAGTAAGTGTAGGCCGTCCGTCAAATAAGTAAGCAAGTAAGTGTAGGCCATCAAATAAGCAAGTAAGTGTAGGCCATCAAAGGATCAGTGGCGGCTCTAGGATTTGGCAAGTGGGGGGGCGTTGGGGTGGCAACTTATAATCATGGGGGGCAACCATTTGTTGTTTAATGTATGTAGCATTAAGTATAGGGTCCCAACAGGGGGTCACTGAGGGGCAGGAACTCAATGGGGGGCGGCACGGGCCCCCTGGCACCCCCCCGGTGGAGCCGCCACTGCAAAGGTGTAAGTAAGAAAATAAACAAGTAAGCAAGCAGGCAAATAAGCGACTGAGTAGGTAAGTAGGTAGGAAAGTAAGTAAGTAAGTAAGTAAGTAAGTAGACTATCTCTACACACAAACCTGAAGCGACGTCCAGACTTTCTGTGGATGGAGTGGGGGGTTGAACCGATCTCTCTTTGAACCTTTCGGTTCGTGTTATGAACCGCTGAACCAGGTGACGTACTCTTTCCGTCACGGTTTTGCTAATATCCGGAAGTGAATTCCTGTAGATCCCCCCCCCCCCCAAAAAAAAATTACCAAACGCAAGGACTACAAGCGCCTTCTGTCAGGCATTAGCGTCGCCAAGGGGGAAAGGAGGGCAAATGGGGGCAACTGCCCACCCCCCCCCCAACCTGCCCCAGGCCACCGACCAGATTCGCGCAAATTCGGTGAGAAAGTTTTCTGTGGAGGGGTGAGGTGTGGGTAAGGAATCTGACAGGCTAGCTCCTTTTGCCCCCACCCCAACCAAAAATTCTTGGCGACGCCACTGCCTAGTAATCAAGTTTTTTTCAAAAATTAGGCCACTATCTCCTGTATATCAAAAGTGATTGGCATTCAGACGTTCGCCTGTGGAATTTTCTATTGCTTAAATTGGACATTTTTAAACTACAGAGAATGGTATTGGCAGACGTGTGAATGGCTAGCACTTTTGACAGGCAAGTGAAGAGGACCTAGTAATCAAGTTTTTCAAAAATTAGGGCACTATCTTTTGTATATCAAAAGTTCTTGGCATTCAGAATTTTGCCTGTGGTATTTTCTATTGCTTAATTGGACATTTTTAAACTACAGAGAATGGTATTGGCAGACGTGTGAATGGCTAGCACTTTTGACAGGCAAGTGAAGAGGCCCTAGTAACATTAGTGTCGCCACGGGGGGACAAATGGGGGCAACTGCCCCCCCCAACCTGCCACAGACCACCTACCAGATTCGAGCAAATCCGGTGAGAAAGTTTTCTGTGCAGGGAGGTGAGGGGTGGGTAAGGAATCTGACACGCTAGCCCCTTTTGCCCCCACCCCAACCAAAAATTCCTGGCGACGCCACTGCTGTCAGGTGCGACATTAAATTGACAAATCATGACATTTTATTGACACGTGATCAAAAGTTCATTCAAATGGCGATCATCATCGTCATCACCATCATCACCATCACCACCATCACCATCATCATCGTCATCACCATCACCACCATCACCACCACCACCACCACCACCATCATCATCATCATCATCATCATCATCATCACAACCTCTCCGACCGCTGCAATAGCTTAAACAATCGCAATACAGGTATTTGATTTGCGTTATATATATATATATATATATATATATATATATATATACCGGTTTTCCAGGATGTCGCTGTGGAACGATCCGATGGAATCGGAGCGGGACAGTTCTCCCCAGACGAACGACCTATTCTCGGATCCGGAGAATCCGTTCCGTCCTCCATCCGGATCCGTCCAGCTGTCTATTGTCGCGACGCTCTTCCTGCGGAGGAAAGACGACCCCTCGTCAAATGGAATCAGGCTTTTCCTACGCGTCGCATCTATACCAACGATCCCAAACATACCGACTGTAATACTGTAATATTGTAATACTGTAATACTGTAATATTACAGTGGTTTTCACACAGGCTAACATTGTTTCCTAAACCACTTAGAAATCACGTTATTTATTATTATTATTATTATTATTATTATTATTATTATTATTATGTCGTAATTTTTATTTGCGATGTGCTCTGATTACGTCACACTTGAGTGACGATGATAAATGACGTCATTGTTGCGACGTCCGCTTCGTATGACGTCAGTTGATTTTACGATAGCGTTATCAGTTTTACATACTAGCTTCTATACCCTAAAGCAATTTTCTCGCTAGTACTGCAAGTCAACTCTCGTGAATAACGAAAATAGTACCGCCGTTTGCTACTTATTCTTAGGCGTTTGGTATAAATTTGAAATACCCATAGTCAAAAGGTGGGAGAGGGACAGCGGGCAGGGCCATTTATCCACGTTAAGTTATTCGCAAAATGAAGAAACCTAAGCTTGGAGCAGGTCGGCGGCTAAGGTCAGATTCGAACCCGCTACCGTCCGGTTCGTGGCAAGAATTCTTACCACTACTCCACCGCGCCCCTAAAGATTAATAGTATGAAGACCACAGCAGTGGCGTAGCCACGGGGGGGTTGGAGGTTGTTAAACCCCCCTTTGGACGGCGGAAAAAAATTTTTAATGTATTCCCATGCAATTTTTATTTTTTGAGGCGATTTTTGGAAATTTTTTGGTGAAACCCCCCCTTGGCGGCTATTGACGAATTTTTTTTTCATTCCCCCCTTCCGGAAATCCTGGCTACGCCACTGGACCACAACACCTGTCAGAGACGCCTTCGGTTCCAGCGCACAGGTGTACGATGGGGTGCTGTAGCTGTTTCGCCTCATTCGATGGCAACTGTCCCCAATTTTCGATTCGAAGCCACTGACATCCGATATGAGGATGGCAGGATTGGCAGAGGCTGACTGGCTGTCGTCGGCCTCGTCAAAGGTGCTCATCTCAAAGTCCTTGTTGGCAGTCGTCATCGTCGGACAGAGGCTGCCGCTGCAGCTGCCAAAGGAATCCAAGAAAGGAAATTCGGATTCTGTCCTGTAAAATTAAAATCGCGAGAAATATTTGGCTGAAAAGTAACCGCCCGAAACATGATCCAAGCAGTCTACGCTACAACTACGATTGATGATAGTCATGATGATGTTGACGACGACGACGACAATGATGGCGACGACGACGGATGTTCTTCTGGCGAATCTAGAATAGGAATACACAGAATGAGAAAGATTCTGCCAGTGCGAGTTTGAGATTTTAAAAATGAAAATCCTTTAATTTATCCAAATTTATCCAATATCCCTGCTGATAAGTTGAATATCCCGTTTCTCTTGGATTATCTTCCTCCTTCCGATCAGCGGCCGGAGAAAATTTATTCTTTGCCGGAACTTGTCTTCGTCGTCGTTGTCTTCGTAAACGAAAACAGGCACGGACATGCGGCCGTCCGCCTATCTCGGAGCAATTTACCTGTGCGCCGAGCACCTGGTCGTCTTCTCACCTGAGCCCAGTTGCCAAGGAAACCGTTTGGCCTGCCGACGATTAACGGCCAAGTGCCCGAGCGAGGAGACGAACTGGATATTGCGTCGATCGATCGATGGATATATATATATATATATATATATATATATATATATATATATATATATATACATTAGACCGAAGCGTGCACACGGATTAGGTTCTTCTGATCGGATCGTGGTAAGAAAATAAATCTGCGAATCAGGCTGACTTATTGGACTTTTCACTTTGTTGTGGGGGCGGGGTTGAGGAGGGGGTGGAATTACGATTCAAATCCAAAGCGACCGTCGACTGAACCAACTGCCTTACGCTTACACTACTGTATCAGTGGCGTAGCCAGGATTCCGGATTGAGGGTTCGGGGGGCGGGGTGCGTCGACATTTTCGGTTGGAAAAGTTCCCGACGTGCAGATTTTCCCTTCTTCCGACATAATCAATCAATCAACTTCTATAGCGCCACTATCATAATGCCATGCAGGGCATCGGCCGATGGCGTGTGCTCTTCGCTCGAAATTCTAATTCTCCCTTCAAAATAATTATTTTTCTCGACGCAAATCCTTTCAACGGTTTGAGCCCGAATAGGGGGCGGGGGGACGGGCCCCGTGCTCCACCCCGTGGCTGGGCCAATGGGCGCTATAGAAGCTCACTGATGAATGAATGTAATGGTCATTCATTCTTATAGACGGTCCTGTTGATACCGTTACTGTGTTACATTGTTAAAAATTCAACATCAACGTAGCAATAATTGTGTCTGTCAGGAGGACCACATGATTAACCCCCTTACCGGTCCTGACTCATATGTGCGTCTGTTTTTCATTACGTCACAAATATATATATATTGGCAGTAAATGGGTTAATTTATGCTAAATAAATGATAGATGATCTTTTGGGGGAAACCCAAAAGTCTCAAATAACCAACTCATAAATAGACACACACACACACACACACAAATACGCAAGCACATAAGCACACAAACTCGTAATTTTGCTTATTTAGCATTTTGCCAAATAGAAAGTAAAATCACAACGTACAAGACCAAAAAAACGAGGTCGCTCCCAATTTCTGAACATCGGGATTCGGGTTTCAGTAAGTAAGGAGTTGCTTTCCCTTTTAAGCGAATCTCGGCGGATATTTCGGACGACAATATAGTCCCCCACGACAGACGAAAGCAGGGTTTTCTTGAAGGGGCGATTCTTTTCAGAAAACATGATGACGATCATTTTTGGTTTTTCGAGGACAAATTCCTCAAATTTCTAATTTTCTTGACTTGTGTTCATACAGGAAGCAAACAATGCTACGAATACGCATAAATTCAGTGCAGTATTTGTTGCGGGAAGGCGGAATTCCTGGTCACTGTTTTCACTGACCCCCCCCCCCCACTCCCACCCATCCCCACTGGTCCACTTTATACCCAGCAACGAGCAAAGTTCCACACACTGTCCTTAACTTAGTTAACTTACTTATTTGTTATAATGAAACAATTAAATATTTCTCCCCCACCCACTATAGTTTGATTCTTCCCCATTTGTCTGACACCCCCACCCCCCACCCCATTCCCTCGGCGGCACTGTAGAAAATAAACTACGGAAACCCGAGAGGGCCGTTTACAAATCACCGGTACGGATTTTCTGAATTGCGGAAGCGTATTTGGAAGTGGCATGTGAGGAGGGGGAAGGGAGGGAGGGAGGGAGGGGGAGAGGGTGTCGTCGACGCTGTGCGTCTGTGGCTTGTGACTTCGATATCAAAATGCTCTGATCACGTGACGCTGTCGCCCAAAAACACTGTCGAAATGGTTGTCGATACCGTGGTTACGTTACACACACGTCTGGAACTACAGTACTTGTACATAAAAAAATAACCGGCACTGCGCTAGATAAATAAAGCAAGGGCAGGCAATAAGATGCAGCAGTGCCTGACGAGTACGCTTGTACTTCAGCAATTCGCAACGAGAGAGACAGAGCGACAGAGAGAGAGAGAGAGAGAGAGAGAGAGAGAGAGAGAGAGAGAGAGAGAGAGAGAGAGAGAAAGAGAGAGAAGTAAAGTTTACCTGACTGTAAAAAACAAATATTGTAATAGCCAAAGTCTTAAAGTTTTCTTTAGCTTGTTTTTTGTGTTGTATTCTGTGGTCACTCTCGCCTTCAGTGTCTTTCGAATGCGTATATCACGATCAACGTCTGATCTGTTTAATTTTTAAACAGCTCAGACTTCTTATTATTAATTTTTTAATTAACTTCTGACGGCTTTGATAGCGAAAACGTGCGCCTAAATCGCAACCGACAGAAAATGTAAAACTATATATCGAAGCGCTTCGAGGATTCGAACGGTGGTTCAGTGACGTAGCCATGTTTCCGGAATAGGGGGGGGGACACCATATCGACTTATCCGGGTAAAAAATTCGCCGAGGAGGAGATAAAACAGACTTGTCAAGAAGTTCACGTATTATTTTCGATCATGTTAGCTAACCCCCCCTCACACACAGCAATGACTCAACGTCTGTGTGTAAATCCCACAATCGATTCCAGACAGAAAATAGGGGCCCGTCGCCCCCCTATCGTACCCCTCCTGTAGCTGCGCAAATACGATGGCCCAACGTCTGATGTGGCAGTAAAATTGGTCGTCAGTAATTTCGACTCCGAGAATTTTAAAGACGCAACACAATTCCGTTAACGCTTGAAGAAACCACGTGATCGCAGGAGGGAGGGCTTGAAGAAGCCACGTGATCGCAGGAGGGAGGGCTTGAAGAAGCCACGTGATCGCAGGAGGGAGGGCTTGAAGAAGCCACGTGATCGCAGGAGGGAGTGCATTGGGTCTGTTCATTTTTTCATTTTTTTCTTCTGCATTTCAATTGACATGAACAGTCATCGGGCGTAGCCAATGGGGAACACTGGGGTCGACCCCCTCCCCGGCCCCCTATTCAGCCTGGAACCGGTCGTGGGATTTGTGCGAAACCGCTGGGAAATTGTTCGGGGGCGGGGACGGGGGAAGGTGAGGAAGAAAATGTGTGAAGAACTAACTCACTAACGAGCTGTTTTGTTGCTCGTCGGTGCTTGTTTACTCCCCCGCCATTCGGCGACCCTGGCTACGCCACTGTGAAGTTATTTCCGGGTTACTATTCGTCGAAAGATGTTTTTAAAAAAATAAAAGTCCCGATCAACGCCAGGGCAGCGTGAAGACTCTCGCAAGCATAAACTAACCATGGTTTCTTCCCCCTTCGAGTACTCACGTAAGAATAATAATAATAATAATAATAATAATAATAATAATAATAATAATAATAATAATAATAATAATAATAATAATAATAATAATAATAATAATAATAATAATAATGAAATGAAAAACTCATCGAAAACTACAGCCTTAGTTTACAGTGTAAGTTGTTATTCCCCGTGCAATCACAACCACGTGAGATTAACACTAATGATGCAATGGGGAGTTAGTTTTTTCCTAGTCGTGTAGTGCAAGCTTTCGCCTTACTTAATTCTGACGTCGCGAGTGTATAACAATCGTGTACATTTTGTATATCATACGTCTTGTTTTACGTATTGTACAGTTACAATGGCATTTTGCCATTGTCATCAAGCACAACAATAAAACTGAGAGAAAAAAACGCTGAGAGCTTTGAAATTTGAGATTGTCCGCAAATCGCGGAGATGAGAGGTCGTAGAGGTCAATTAATTATTTATAATCGTAGGTTTCTAAAATTGCTTCGAAACGCCGTTCGTCTAAAAATAGCCCGAACAGCTGCTTCCGTTTTGTCGCAAAACGAAAAAGTCTCGCGTTAAAGTCATCGCGATGCACGCGCCAGCAATGGGGCTAGGGGGGAGGAGGCTAGCTGAAACTCTAAGTGTTTGGATAATTAAATGAGGAAGAAAGCTCTCTGTTCTAGACAGGGATATTTCTAGGATGGTGAATTGGGGGAAAGGGGGGGGGGCGGGGTCGACCTCAAATTGGGGAGGGGTGTCCGGAGATAATTAGTATGCATTTTGTATGCATACCATTGTCACATTACCAATTTTTTTCGGGGGAGGGTGTCGACCTCAAATTGAGGGGTGTTGGGGTGTTAGGGGGGTGTAAAAATATCCCCGGTTCTGGATGGGATCAGTCGTGGGATTCGCGCAAAGCCGCCGTTGAGAAATTTTTCGGGGAAGGGGGAGGGGGGTTTAGGCAAGGATGACTGGGAGAGAATCGATGTGACGTCGTTTCATTCTCTTGTAGTCTTTTTTTAATTCGAAAATGTTGATGTGCCTATGGGTGCGCGGTGGAGCAGTGGTTAGCGCACTGGTTCGCCAATCTTGAGGTCCGTGGTTCAACTCCCGGCGGCCGCGGCAGAAACTTTTCGGTTGTTTTTGTCCTCCCAAGCGCCCCCAGTCGACTCAGCTGTGAATGACTACATGGGGTGTTAACTCGGTGGAAGGAAAGGCGGCCATGGAAAGGCTGGCAACCGCCCTCATTCAGCCGTTGCTATGTAAAACAGAAGGCGCTAACCCTTCGGTTCTCCGTACGGGCGCTGAGCCTATGGAGTGCAAAATATCTTTACCTTTTACCTCCCCCATATTCGTATTATGGATGACAGTGACGTCATAGATTAATAATTGATTGATTGAATGACAATGAATGAATGACGTGAAACGAAAATCCCACATCTGTGCGCGAAAAATATCACGAATTCTCTCCTGAAGCTTTCAGTTTTGCGCCAATCCGTCATCGAACAAAACCGTTCTTGGCAATCGACTTGTATGATGACTAAACAACAAGTGGTTACAAAGTGCTAGACTATCGAATCGAAATCGTGACCGATGTTCGGAGATCCTCTTTCGGTAATTTCATGCGATTTTAGCATAATAATAATAATAATAATAATTTCCCCGCGGGTCTAAATTTAGCTCCGTTTTGTATCTGGTATAGGCACACAATTTCCTGTTCGCGGTTGTGTATAAAGAGATTAACGCCACGTCGGTCAAGAAACTTCGTCGCCGAAAACAGACAGAAAGAGAGAGAGAGCGCGAGAGAGTTGATCGCATTTATATATCATTTCGCTCAGCATTCGATAGTAATGGGTCTTTTGTGTTTGACTGTAGTGATTTTCGGAGTGGTAGTTGTGGTCGCGGCGGGTCAGAATGAACGGTCAAATGCGAACGAATCCACGGATAAGAAATCGCTTTATCACCGCAAACAAGTCACATCGAAATCAGAAAATGCGCTTCACGATATTGACAAAACGACAAACACGGTGAGTTTGCTATGCCAAACTATGATGATGATGACGACGACGATGATGATGATGATTAGCATTGCCAATACAACGACAATTGTGCAGTATTTCGGGGGCCTACTGTATGGCCACATACAGTGGCATGGAAAGTTTCCGGGATCTTTTTATGTCCAGTAAACGCCGTGGGCTCCTAGGCAGCGTATACAATTACTGTTTTAGTAACTGTTATAGCAATTTGACTAATTACTGTAACGAAATACATTAGAACTGGATCATATTAATCAACATTGCTCTTATTTAAGTAATCGTCGATTTTGGACGAATTTTGCAAACTAGTCTGTGATCCATCGCGACTACGCTAATGTCAGGCATAGATGCTATAGGCGCTATAGATGCTATAGGCCGAGACCGCAAAATTATTTCTAATCCAGTTTTTCCAACGCTGGGCCATCCATAATATACAGTTGTAGGCCCCTATAGTTAATTGTTTGTTCGCACCAGGGTTTTGAACGTTTTTCGTTATCTGCCTTGACTTCGGCAGGTTTCGCGGTTAACCAAGAACAGCCGTCTAAAAATACGGAACCTGAGATATTTGCACAGTAACTCTAGGCAATTAAGATGTCTCGTATTCATTAAATAGGCCTACACTGTCACGATACCCCCCTCCCTCCTCCCTATCGACCTCATAATGTTTGGATCGTATGTAAGTAAGTAAGTGTGTATGTTTGTAAGTATTCTTCGAAACGGACGGCTGTTGACGAAGGATGCCAAACGCAAACGGTGATTTTCGATGATTTTAATTCACAAAATAATAGAATATAAAATTGTCCATGACCGTCCAGAGTCGGAAACCGGAAGACTCTCTACTCTACACAACTCTATGCATTGAAACCTTAACTAGCGATTAATCCAACAAGTGGGAACTCTCACAGAAATACAAAATAGCCGCACATAACAGTATGACGGTAAGCAGACAAGTAAGTAAGTAAGTAAGTAAGTAAGTAAGTGTGTATGTACTTATGCGTGTTTAACCATACTCTCACGGCAACATATTATATAAGGGTTTCGTGAATCTCAGTTTCGCTTTTTTCAACCAGAAAACCAGAATCATTGAAATGCACTCCAGTATTGCAGAAGTTGAAAAAAACAGACACTCTATTGATGATCGGTTTCAATTTTCCTCTTATTTGGTGGTTGGCAAAAAGAAGGAGAAAGTGAAACAGAGGTCACCCAATCCACACCCACACCCGCCCCCGCCCCCCCCCCCTCCTCTCCCTCCCCACCATGATTGAGTCTATTTGTGGTTGTATCTGCTTGCAAATGTTTTCTCTTTGTTTGAACTCGGTGTGCTAAACTGAAACAAAAAAAGCTAAACAGTTCACGTCGGACTTTGCTAACACACTGGTTATTTCGCTATAAGTTCTGATGACCTACAGTAGAACTTCGTTATAACGTACTCGGCGAGTCTGTTAAATTCAGTACGCTATATCCGAGGCACGTCACATCCAACACCATCCATACCAGTAGCGCGTCGCGTGGGGCAGGACATTGCGGCACGTCATTACCGAGAATGCGTTATAACCGAAGAGTCCGTTATATCGACGTTCTACTGTATAGTTTTCCTTCTACAGACGGTTGAACGCGCGAATGAGGCGCCTCAGACGAATTTCACGGGGGAAAGGCTCGGATTTTTGACGAAATTGGGACATCATCCACGTCAAAGGAATCGAAGGAATGTTCCGTCGCAGAAACCCGGAAAGACGAAATCACGTCAGTACAATTAACTCGCGTCTAATTAAGTCGTTGATAATAATGTAATGCATTGACGAGTATTCTATGTCCATGGGCGCGCCAACACATTGGAACAAGGGGGCACTGCCCCGCGGAAAATGCAAATCAATTTTTTGACTATCTATATTTTGGGTTTTTACCAATATTTTCACATTGAAACACTACTGATATACACAAGGTGAAATTGAGAAACTTTAAACCGTAACTAATAACTGTGGAATTTAATTTCTTGAAAACGATGTTAACCGTGACCATTGTGTTTTGCCGCCCCCCCTTCGGAAAAATTTATGTGGGCGCCACTGTATATGCTTATCTTATCCTATATTTTAGATATTCAGTGTGCATGTTTGAATATCTTGCGTATCTTAACAGTCATTGATAATATTTACAGGCTCGGAAGTCCACAATTCTACTCACCGCTCTGGGGTAGGTTGAAAAATCTATTAGTTTTTATTAACCTATTGTAATTTGGTTTAACGAGGATAATATAGACCTAAATCTATGAAAAGTATGTTCATAATGATTCAGAAAGCTATGCGTAGTGAATTAGGCGAAATGGGACGTTTTTATTGAGGGTTCTAAGCTGTACTGAAGAACATCGTTGTCGTGAAAATTGCGCAGCCCAGCAAAATTTAGTTCGGACTGTGGATAAAAGCGGATTTTCACTCCGATCGGTGTCGCTAAAATGAGAATCTAATGCATATACGGCACGTTATCTTTTGTACAAAATAACATCCTGCAGGCATTTCTACATTATCGTATATTCGAAACACTAAGTCTTCTAAAACATGTTGTCTTTGTTGCATAGATTCTGTCATGTTGTTCTTCTGTTGTTCTATTCCAGTTGAGGGCCATACAGCTAAGATTGATCGAGAACATGTATTCCAATCTTACAGGTATACAGTTCATAACGAATTTTGTATTAACTACTTAACAAATATGCTACTACGACCTTTGCACTTTAAACCGACCTTTGCACTTTAAACTGCGATGCCCTTTCATAATATTCTCTTGAGTGCAATAACAGCAGAACAGCAGCAAGCTGCAACAGCAAGTATTAGTAGTAGTAGTAGTAGTAGTAGTAGTAGTAGTAGTAGTAGTAAAAGTAAAAGTAGAAGTAGAAGTAGTAGTTGTTGCAATAGTAGTAGTAATAGTAGTATTAAAAGAAGAAGAAGTAGTAGTAGTAGTAGTAGTAGTAGTAGTAGTAGTAGTAGTAGTTGTTGTAGTAGTAGTAGTAGTAGTAATAATAATAATAATAATAATAATAATAATAATAATAATAATAATAGCATGAGGAGTTGCAGTAATAGTAGCAATAATGACGACGATTTAACATTCACGTATATGTGTGTATATATATAGGCTTAATTTATAACTCTATTTACAGTAGTACAGTAATCACCAACGTCGCCATCGTGTTATCGTAATAACTTTCTTTTTACTACTACAACATTATTATTATTATGATGAGGTGATGCTATTATCGCATCTGATAAAAATGATGTGTTTCCTTAGTTAACAATACAGTTCCGAAGCTACGCTGGTGGCGACCGCTGGATTGGTGCGAGGGTCTAACGTCCACGTTCTTTGCTTTCGATGAAAACACCGGAGACCTTAGAATATTACGCTCCGGACTCTACTATATCTACGCTCAGGTGCTCATCAAACTCTGAACAATACTGCCTACTACTACTACTACTACTACTACTACTACTACTACTACTAATACTACTAGTACTACTACTACCTACTACTACTACCATTACTACTACTGCTACTACTACTACTACTGCTGCTACCACTGCACTGCCACTACCACTACCACTGCCACTACCACCACCACCACTGCCACTACCACCACCACCACCACTGCTGCTGCTGCCACCACTGCTGCTGCTGCTGCCACCACAGCAGCAGCTGCTGCTGCTGCTGCCACTGCTGCTGCCACTGCTGCTGCACCAGTAGTGGCATCCACCACCACCACTGCTGCTGCTGCACCACTGCCACTGCTGCCACCACCACTGCTACTGCTGCTGCTACTGCTGGTAGTGGTCTCACCACCACTACCACCACCACTACCACTACTGCTACTACTACTACTACTACTACTACTACTACTGGTAGTAGTAGTATTCTACTACTACTACTACTACTTGCAGTATAATCTCATTCTTTACCCTCTTGTCGTCTGGTAGGTTTGTTCCTGTATTCTCCATATTTCTCTTCGTTTCTCTAGAATTCTAAGGCTACAAACGACAACAAACCTTTGCGGTACACAGTATCAGAATATTAAACCTTCGCCATATTGGTAACTGTTATTTCAGATAACCTTTAAGAACGCGGCGGCTCTGAACAAATACGAAGTCAAAGTGAACGAAACGAAGACCATATTCAGCTGTACCCAGGAACGCCTCTTTCCGCCCGTCTCCAGGTCCATCTCCGTCCGGGAAAACTGTCACGCCGGAACAGTTACCTGGCTCCAGGCGAACCAGAATCTCTCCGTTTGGAACTCCTACGTCAACTATCGACCGATGGACCTCGAGTCACAAGCGACTTTCTGGGGCCTCATGCGAATAGGAAGCCTGCAGTAGAATCTTGCGTTTGACTTTAGCTGCGCTGTCAGGAGCATGCGTGCGCGTAATCGCTCGCCCAAAGCCCCCCCTCCCCAATATGTTTAGAAAGAGGATTCAGGCACCGGGAATTTGTGTGCATGTTTGTTTCTGCTGACAATGTGGCCCTTCTAAATCCAGAAGACGTTCCGTTCCTTCCGTCGCGATTTAACTGATGAGCATAACGAGGAGCCGCCTATCAGGCATCGGATAATTCCGTGGCCGGACAAAATGTCCGAGGACAAAATGTCGCGGACAAAATGTCATGGGTTCGGGTTGAGGTTAGGCTTAGGTTTAAGGTTAGGCTTAGGGTTACATTTTATCCCCATTACATCTTGTTCGTGACAGTTTGTCGCCGTGACATTTTGTCCCCGTGACATTTTGTCCCCGTGACATTTTGTCCTAACACCGATAATTCAGGTCCTACTCTATTTGCGCCTAACACGTGCAGCAGTAGCGTGCAGAGGAAGGAAGGGGAGGTGGCCGTGGGGCGGTGGCCCCGGGCGCCGACCAAATGGGGCCCCAGAATTGACTCGGCGACCCTTTTTTGCTCATGAAACTTTTTTTATCGACTTGGCCCCGGGCGTCCGCCACTCTCTGCACGCCACTGCCATGCTCAGAGAGGATTCTCTTGCGAAAACTGGGATTTTGCGAAAAATTGGGCGGGGTAGGTAGGAATTTACGGGGGTGGATTACACTTGGAAATATTTTCTCACGGGGAGGTGGGGTGCGGGGCTCAACAATCTGCTGACTGTCATGATTCAGGGCTGTTTAGCTTTAACAACACGACTGACTTGTGTCGAAAAATAACTCTTTAATTATTATTATTATTATTAGTAGTAGTAGTAGTAGTAATATTATTATTATTATTATTATTATTATTATTATATCCTATTATTAATTTTATTCAAAGTGAAAATTTAGAATCGCTGATGCGCTGCAGTTCAGGTCTGCTTTCTATTTTTGTGAATCTGTCAACAGTGTTGACAGTGTTTTATCCAGTCACGTTAGACGGGGAAATTCCCCCAAACCACAAAAATCCCCCCAAATCCCGGGCACTGACACAAATTTTTGCATTGAACTGCGTCTCCCCGCCAGCCAAGTCAACTACCCCCCCCCCGCCTCCCCGAAAGGCCTGGAGTCTGGATAAAGCACTGAGTGTTGACTTTTCCTTGTACTAACATTTGTTGCATAATTCCGAGAACGGAACCTGCAGGTCTATTATTAGCTTATCTAGGCGATGAACAAATATTTCGTGTCTGCAGTACGTCGCACATTTAGAATAGTTATTATTATTATCATCATATAATTATTAGTCAATTAAAATAGTCACCATTGTTACAAGTTGCTTTCTCTCTACATATATCATTATATTGAATTTAGTAAATATATGGCAGTGATAGTAAATTTGGTCTCTTTTGTTGAATACACGCGACTTATTAAGACAGAGAAAGTGCAAATTCAATTTTTTAAAAACCCGGAGAAATATTCCGCTGACGAACAATAGAGATAGTCGACGTAGGCCTACAGCAGAATACACGTGTACCAAAAAATTTTCTTGGGATATCCCCTGGCATCCAAGCTTACTAAGGGCGGTCCGAAAATCCCGATATATTGGTCTCTCAGTTGATTAATTATGGTATCCATTATGAAGCCCGTCTACATTCAATGTTCGAAAACCTTCCTCAAAGACATACGAATAACAGACAGCCCAGCCCGGGTCAGGCGGAAAATACGAGAAAATTTCGTTCCCTCTTTTCTTCCAGTTCATCTTCGCTTTTCATCGCAATAATTATTTCCCCCCAAAAGTTCGAAAAAATCGATCGGGAAGACCAGGCTTCAGTATTCGTCGTTGTCTCTGGTTCCCTCTTCCAGGAGACTGCGCAGGATTCCACGCGCCGATGATGACGATGATCCGGTCTGGACTTCGCACTCCTCCTCCTCTTCCTCCTTCGTCCTCCTGGATCGCGTCCGCGGAGTATCGCACGCGGTCGACCTGGAAGATCCTTCGTCGACGGCTACAACGCGTCCCACAATGCACGGCGCCGCTTCCGGCGGTGTGTCATCGGCGAAATGATTTTCCGTTGGATTTTCGCGACGGCGAGAGTGCTGTTGCCGCTGCTGCTGTTGCTGCTGCTGTTGCTGTTGTTGCGAAGGCGGCCAATTGAACTGGAGCACTTCGGTGGTCCTGTGAGACCGACTGAGCAGCTTCTTGCCTCGCGCCGTAAAAGAGGACACGGATTCGAGAGAATCGGTCGTCAGAACACACCTCACTCTGCGCCTGCTAAGAACATTCAAAATACAGTCGCTCCCCGTTAATTAATAGGCGTCTTACTACAGTGGACTTCAATAAGCAGTTGGTGCGTTGGAGGAAAGCGTGGTTTTAACTCGTTTCGTCGCGTCTCTGAAATTTTGATGTGTCTTTATTAAGAGATCTAAGCGTGGTCTGTGGCTTATGAGCGTTTCTGTATAACTATTCACGGCTCCCATCTCTAACACACTGTTACTGCAATTTCGACGTCTTACCTCTTCATGATGGTAAGACCAATCATCAGAACGATACAACCGACAACGCCGGAGGTAACAAAAACCGTAATCACGTAAATATCTTTGAAAAACAGAAAATTACAAAAAAATTAAGACAGTCCATTCGACATTTGGTGTATACGTTGAAAATCCAATTTACAAATAAGCAGGATAGGTATAGATGACCAGGATACTTGAAGATCACGCAGTATATTGCGAGACAGACAGACAGACAGCTAAGAGGGATGCTTGCATTGCGGTTTGCTACGAAACATGAAATCAATATCAGTAAGAAATTCAGTCAGGGTTCCCGAATAGGAAACACACATGAACATTTTCTGTAAACCACCAAAAATTAACCCAAGGGTTTTGAGCAAATCTCTACTTTCTATGTTATTCTTCCTTCGTATTCAAAAGTAGAAAGAAACCCGAGACGTTGAGTCGGGAACGAATTATTTCGGTAGAAAATGAAAGAATAAGTTTCCAAAATTTCGTAGATTTACAGTATAGAAGGTAATATTTGTAATTGTCTATAGTCTTGAAGCCAAATGTATCTGTGTTGATGACAACTCAGTGACTCACCGTGGTCGTCTTCGTAGTCGTCGTCAGAAATCTGTTCCGCTGTTGACGACGAATAGAGGCCTAAAAAACGCAACGTCTGGCTTAAATTTGGACGCTATAAAGACAGCATAGTCACTCAAAAACACGACAAATTTACTGCCGAAATAGTAAAAATAATATACAGTGTTTATTCTAGCCACCTTGACATTAGGGGTGAGTTTGAAATGTTTGGGGGGACAAGATTTGTCTCTCCACGTTTGGGGAAATTTCCATCCCCCAAGCCAACGTATACAAATTTTTGGAAGGAATTTTAAAACTTTGGGGGGACCCCCCTCCAAACAGGCCTAGAATAAACACTGAATAATATAGTTCCTTCGGTTGTTATAGGTTAATTCTTGACCAGTTAACGACATTTAAGGTTGACGAATGAAAAGATTACATGTTACAAAGTATTTCTATCAACGAAATCTAAAGCATAGCGACTAGTCACATGGGTCTATAACAAATCTGACGTTACTGATAAAGTTGGTTCACTGTTGAACTCAGTGGATTTCGTTGGCGTAGCCCGGGGGGAAAATGTGGGCCGGGCCCCCATATTTTGACTAGGACCAGTAGTAGGATTTGCGCAACATCGTCGAGAAATTTGGCGGGAGCGGAGCAGGTAGGACGATCAGGGGCGTAGCGACGGGGGTATATCGGTATAAATCCCCTACAAAAATCAGACTACTTTAAAATTTTCAATGCGTTTTTTAAAACTTTCGAAGTTGTTTTTAGATTTTTACCAATTGTCACATTATACTCCCCCCCCCAAATCAAACTTCTGGCTACGCCCCTGAGAACGATCGGAAGATTATGCGTAAACATGCCGAGAGGAATTTTTTATTCGAAAATGTCGATCGACGTGTCTCTCCATTTCGGAAACCTTGCTACGCCGCTGGTAGCGCTCGTGGCAGCTTTCTCTAGCCCCTATAACGTAAATAATTAGGCTAATCGTGATTACTTATGATGTTGCTGCTGCTGCTGCAGTTGGCTCTGTCTCCGTGCCATTGATTTCCGATGCATCGAAGATAGAACTCCTGTCTCGTGTTGTTGCATCTCATGATAAGCTCGTTGTCCTGTCGCAAAGTCACGACGTTTGCCGTCGCTGCAACGTCCGTACAACCGAGAACTGCTCGTGCCAACAGAAAAAAATTCACGAA
This sequence comes from Metaphire vulgaris, assembly GCA_018105865.1. Classification (NCBI taxonomy): domain Eukaryota; kingdom Metazoa; phylum Annelida; class Clitellata; order Crassiclitellata; family Megascolecidae; genus Metaphire; species Metaphire vulgaris. The sequence goes on along the minus strand of CM030838.1, from coordinate 17,164,295 downwards.
CGGACATCGTGCACAGGTACCTTTCACTGGAAAGAGATCTGAGCTCAACACTCTGAAGTGCTGTGCAATTAATGTATGTTTCAAATATAATCATCATCATCATCATCATCATATCATCATCATCAGCATAATAATAATAATAATAATAATAATAATAATAATAATAATAATAATAATAATGTGATTTAAGTGGTTTAGGAGGCTAAGTAAGCCTGTGTGAAAACCACCGATGTAGCCATCTGCATTCATCAGCATCATCATTCATCATCAGCGTCGTCGTCATAGTCGTCGTCTTCGTCGTCGTCATTATCACCGGCAGCCAGCACCATTAATTAACATTATTTGCAAGTTACAGTTAAAGCTTCTTATGGAAACTAACTTCCGGTCCTAATTCAATAACACCGCTTAATTTGGCTGCTAGAGCATCAATCGATACCAATACAGAAGCCACGTCTGTTTCAAACGAAATCCAACAGAGAAAAGCTCTGAAAACCCCACCATCATCACCACCACCACCACCACCACCAACAACAACAACAACAACAAAGACAGACGGACCTTCGTAGCGCAACATAAACGAGCTGAGTCTCTTAGCGGCGTTCGATATCGCGATTTCCACCCGATTGGTGATCGACGTGTAGACGTGTCTTTCCCTCCATATCCCCCCGCAGACGGTAACGTTCCGTACCCCGCCGCCGCCGCCGCCGAAGGGCAGGGTCTCCCTGATGAAGGCGTAGACGGGACACTGCCGGTGGTCGACGTAGGCCGATCGGCCGCTCCGGTGCAGGACGGAGAAGTCGATCAGCTCAACGCCGATGGTCTGACCCGGAGCCGCCTCGACCGTCCACGGGGATTCGCCCCCGCCGCCGCCGCCGCCGCAGCCGACCGCCTCCGTCGTCACGTGACTGGTGATGTAACCGCTCGAAAGTGACGTCACGGCGAGCGTGTGCGGTCTCCTGTGGCAGCCGTGAGAGGGCGCCTGCACTGAAAGAAGACAAGACGGTCGCCAGTTTGAATCTCTTCCGTTACTGCCCGATTTCAACACGGCAGCGAACTCTTTTGTGCCATCTGAGCGGACTTTCCCTCAAGACAAACAATCTTCCGTTCCATGTCGATTTGTCAGCGTTGTTGACAGCGCCTTTGACTTTGGCCTTCGCCATGCTACAGCGCTATAGAAGTTGTCCAGAACCATAACCATAACCATAAAGGGTAGTAGTAGTAGTAGTAGTAGTAGTAATAGTAATAGTAGTAGTAGTAGTAGTAGTAGTAGTAGTAGTAGTAGTAGTAGTAGTAGTAGTAGTAGTAGTAGTAGTAGTAGTAGTAGTAGTAGTAGTAGTAGTAGTAGTAGTAGTAGTAGTAGTAGTAGTAGTAGTAGTAGTAGTAGTAGTAGTAGTAGTAGTAGTATATAGTAGTAGTAGTTTCGTCCTTTAGGTTCCGACCCCCACCCGACGTTCTCACGGTGTCCGGTACTGCATTCCATCGGTACCAGGGGCGTAGTCAGGAATTTGAGTTGAGGGTTATAAATTTGGGAGTGCATATATTGTTATATATATTATATACTGTATATTATATTATATATATGTTATGTATGTATATATGTGTTATATATGCTGTATTATATATATACTGATTTGGGGTATATGTATATATCGATATAACCCCGGTCGCTACGCCCCTGGTCGGTACCTCTACCTGGTACGCAGTTGTATCCGACCTCCAGGTACGACTTGAGATCGGTGGGACAGGGATTCATCTCGACGAACACGGAATCCGGAATGGCGACCTCGCACCGGACGCGACCGGAGCAGCGGGAGTCCATGACGGCGATGACGTCGGCGGCGCATCCGACGAACCCGTAGTCGCGTGTGGCGCACCTGTTCAGACGCATCCGGCCATAGTGCGCATGCGTCATGAGTACGACGCGACCCGACGAGCACGACGCGTTGAAGGTTTCCGTTTCGCAGAACGACTCGAAGTGACGACGGGAAAGATCTGGAAAGAAGAACAGCGGAAGCAACTATATACAGTAGAACGTCGTTATAACGTATACTTCGTTATGGCATATACTGTACCAGCTAACGGAAATAAAATAAATAATGCTGGAGGGCTTTGAATATGACGTATACCTCGGATATAGAGTACTAAATTTTACAGACCCGCTAAGAATGTTATAACGAAATTCAACTGTAGTAAGTGAAATCGCTTGAATTTATATAGCGCTTTCATATGCAGTGGTACTGCAGTAGGTGCTTATTCTTGGGCGCTTCACCATATTCAGCCACTATCTTTAGCACCCATTACTACATTGATATCAATCGCTATTGCAAACATGGGCCATCACCTTCTGCACTTCAAACGACTCATCCATGACAACCCTCTTTATTCCATAATACTAATACTGCACAGGATCTGTGCAAATTCAACGACAGTTTTTAAACTTATTTCGTCTTGTTAGAGATCGATTTCAAGCACCATATTGAGCCACTATCTTTAGCATTCTTCATTCCATCGATATCAATCGCTATTATAAACGTAGGCCGACGTCTTCTGTTTTCATAGCGCATCCAGCATGACAACCCCCGTTGTTCCATAATGCTAATAATGCACAGTATATGTGCAAATCAACCGCACATTTGAAATTTATTTCGTCATGTTATAGATCGAATTCAAGCACCATATTCAGCCACTATCTTTAGCATCCATTACTACATTGATATCTATCGCTCTTGCAAACATGGGCCATCATCTTCTGCATTTAAAACGACTCATCCATGACAACCCTCTTTATTCCATAATGCTAATAATGCACAGGATTTGTGCAAATATAAACGCATTTTTGGAACTTATTTCGTCCTGCTAGAGATCGATTTCAACCACCATATCGAGCCACTATCTTTAGCATTCTTCACTATATCGATATCTATCGCTATTATAAACGTAGGCCATCACCTTCTGTATTTATAGCGCATCTAGCATGACAACCGCCGTTGCTCCATAATGCTAATAATGCACAGTATATGTGCAAATCAACCTCGAATTTGAATTTTTTTTCGTCTTGTTATAGATCGAATTCAAGCACCATATTCAGCCACTATCTTTAGCATCCATTACTACATTGATATCAATTGCTATTGCAAACATGGGCCATCACCTTCTGCACTTAACCTCCTTAGCGTTAATCCCGTACGTGATACGGGCAAGATATCAGTTTCAGAGTAACTAAATTTACGTTGACAAAAGCGGGAAATATTTGGCACTGGCGGTGACGTATACATTTGGGACAGGTAAAAGATAAAAATGTCCATTTTAAGCAAAAGAGAATACCACAGGCAAAATTCTGAATGCCAAGCACTTTTGATATACAAGAGATAGTGCCCTAACTTTTGAAAAATCTTTATTAATAGATCCTCTTCACTTGCCTGTCAAACGTGCTAGCCATTCACACATCTGCCAATACCATCCTCAGTAGTTTAAAAATGTCCAGTTTAAGCATTAGAGAATAAATGTCCACGAAAAAACACGAAATAAAATGACCACAGGCAAACGTCAAATCCAAGAACTTTTAATATACAAGAGATAATGCCCTAATTTTTGAAAAATATTGATTACTAAGTCCTCTTCACTTGCCTTTCAAAAGTGCTAGCCATTCACACATCTGCCAATACCATTCTCGGTAGGTTAATATATAAGCAGTAAGGGCAAATCGCAAACGTTGAAAAGTGCTCAAAGGAGTGGATATATTCTTATGAAATTTTGCACTTGTGACATAGATTGGTGTATCTTTATGTCTGTAAAATTTCGTTTGAATCGGTGCAGGCTAAGCCATTGGTTAGGGTTAGGGTTAGGGTTAATAGCAAACGTTGAAAAGTGTTCAAAGGAATGAATATAGAATATATTCTTATGAAATTTTGCACTTATGACATAGATTGATGTATCTTTATGTCTGTAAAATTTTGTTTGAATCGGTGCAGGCTAAGCCATTGGCTAGGGTTAGGGTTAGGGTTAGGGTTAATATATAAGCAGTAAGGGCAAATCGCAAACGTTGAAAAGTGCTCAAAGGAGTGAATATATTCTTATGAAATTTTGCACTTATGGCATAGATTGATGTATCTTTATGTCTGTAAAATTTCGTTTGAATCCGTAAAGGCTAAGCCATTGGTTAGGGTTTGGGTTAGGCCTAATATTGTAATAACGTCGTTTCGCCTCAAAAATATATAATCTAACGCTTTTGGTACTTCATTTTCACAATTATTGTAATGCCAAGGAGGTTAAAACGGCTCTTCCATGACAACCCCCGTTATTCCATAATGCTAACAATACATAGAATTTGTGCAAATTCAACCGCAGTTTTTAAACTTATTTCGTCCTGTTAGAGATCGATTTCAAGCACTATATTGAGCCATTGTCTTTAGCATTCGTCACTACATCGATATCAATCGCTATTGTAAACGTAGGCCATCGCCTTATGTATTTATAGCGCATCCAGCATGACAACCCCCGTTGTTCCATAATGCTAATAATGCACAGTATTTGTGCAAATACAACCGCACATTTGAAATTTATTTCGTCATGTTATAGATCGAATTCAAGCACCATATTCAGCCACTATCTTTAGCATCCATTACTACATTGATATCAATCGCTATTGCAAACATGGGCCATCACTTTTTGCATTTAAAACGGCTCATCCCTGACACTCAACCAGATGTTTCGTTGAGCACAATGACGAACCTGGAACTGATTGTGCACTCAGCAGTGTGTGCAGTGCTATGTTATATATATGTAATATATATGTTATATATATATGTTATATATATATTATATGTAATATATAAGTTATATGTAATATATATGTTATATATATGTTATATATATACGTCGGTATATATAGCACTCATCGATTTTGTATTGAAATGCAAGAAACCGCTCAATTCACTGAAGAGAAATAATTCAACTCCATCCTTCACTCCGTTATCAAATGCTCGATTGCTCCTTTCGCGCATTTATTTTTATATCCGCCAATAGGTTTCTCGCTCTTATCTAATCCGTTCAGCAATTAATTATCAATTGCTTGCATTACCTACGGCACGTCCGACGAACCGACTGACCGACCAACCGAGAGTAGGGGGTGGGGGAATTTTGGGCGACCATTCCCCTCCCTGAACCCACCTCCACCCCCTCATGCCCCCAATGCCAGTTTCAAAGGGGCGTACGGCCCTTTAAATCTCGCCAAATCTCCCTCCCCGCCCCCCCGAAAGTGGAAGCCCGGATTCGGTAAATAAAAGCTTCACCGGCCGTCCTGATCGCGCATTCATATTAGTCGCACCAAAGCCCTCCTAGATGGATGACAGTTGACTTGCTCTGGTTGGGGGAGGGGTGGGTGGGTGGCTGGATGCGGACCCGCCGGGAGGAGGAAAGGAGGGTGTACGTGTCGACCGTTAGCCGGGGTATTATCCGACCCGTCAGAGGCCCGGGCGGCGCCGGTTATCGGTCGGAATAAAAGGGTCGAGGGAAAACGGATGGGACGGGGTCACAGAAGCGTGATGTAGCGTTCTAATTTCACGGCCGCGGAAGCGAGGAATATGAAGGCGTCAAGAAGAGAAGTACCGGGATCGCTCCCGGGAGGGTCGGGCGGCCGTGGCCGACCGAGATCGAGAAAGAAGAAGTCAGTCGCCACGAGATATGGCGCATATCGATGGACGGACGGATGGAAGGGGGGAGGGGGGAGGGAGGGAGGGAGGAGGGAGGGAGGGAGGGAGGGAGGGAGGGGGAGGGAGGGGAGGGGAGGGAGGGAGGAGGAGGGGGAGGGAGGGGGGAGGGGAGGAGGGGGAGGAGGAGGGGAGGGAGGGGGAGGGGAGGAGGGGAGGAGGGAGGGAGGGAGGGAGGGAGGGAGGGGGAGGGAGGGAGGAGGGAGGGAGGGAGGGAGGGGAGGAGGGAGGGAGGGAGGGGAGGGGGGGGAGAGAGGGAGGAAATTATGCATCCCATTGCGTATGCAGTTGCGGCGGGTGGTTTTTTGCAACGACCGAACGAGAATTACCGATGCGTGACGAAGACTGACGCGGTCATGCTCGAGTGACGCGTGCCCACTGGGTGTTTAATGAGGGGGAGGGGGGAATACGGGATCGTCGTCGTTTTTGCGCGTCACGTATTTAAATTCTGCGTGAAAAATCGTCCGCATTTTTATTCGAAGCCTCGAAGGTCAAGATTTTGGTAGAATCTTATGTTTGGGTACTTCCGTGAATCGTTTGTCGCTGACCAAGCATTAGCCCAGGCTCAAACCAGGCTCGGTTGGTTGGCTTTTCGCACAGCTGGCGCTATAAAATGTCGTAACTTTTCAAAATCTGCGACGCGTTCAATTAAAGGTTGCTTTTGGTTTTAAAATCCTCACTTGACCCATGACCTAATTATCTTATGACGTATTACCTAACTATCTCACGACCTCATGGGGCGCAACAGGGTTGGCCAGGTGGGCCATGGCCCACCCAATATTTAGGCCCAATGGGCCACAGTGTGTTTGGCCCACCCAATTTCTATTGGCAAATTACAATGTTTTGTGGAACTAATAACCCCAAATCCCAAAAATATTGGCATAATATTGCCATATATAACTGAGATGTCACAGATGTGGAAGACCATTCAAAATTATTATATTTATATAACCATGCAACTGTGTTTTTTCATTATTTTCAATGATCGATTGATCGTAACGGCAAGAATTTCTCGCTGCGCTGTCTTGACTCTGAAATATTGGCCATGTTGGCCCACCCAATATTTGGCTTGTGGCGCCCTCTATGGTTTTAATTCGTTTCATAACTCTTCTGAATTTTTGCATATCTATAGCCTACTGTAGCACTAGCATTGTCCAATTTCAAACATTGAAAATTATATCAATTTTATAATATTTTTGTGGTCTATAAAATCTGTAATAGAAGAAACCAGCTCTCGTAAGCGCCATCTTATCTCTCGATTGATTTTTAGACATTTGACAGAAAATAGATTTCTGAAAGACTTTGTATAGTGTCGTTTCAAATGGCTCATTATTTTTCGTGGCATTTCGAAAGCTCTAGAAAAAAATTGAGACAGAAGATATTGACAATTCTAGTACGGTTTGGCACAGCAAAGATGGGGACACAAGAATATGTGGTTTTAATTCATTTCATCACTCCTCTGAATTTTTGCATATCTATAGCCTACTGTAGCACTAGTCCTTGCATTGTCCAATTTCAAACAGGCCATGTTGGCCCACCCAATATTTGGCTTGTGGCGCCCTCCATGCATGACCTATGACCTAATTATCTCATGACCAATGACCTGCCTTCGTCATTTGCTATAATAAGGTTCGCATCGAACTCAACTTCTGTAATTCACTGCTCTGTCAAGTCCAACGAAACAGACCAGTGGCGTAGCCAAAAGGGGGTTTGAGGGTTAGACCCCTTTTGGGCGCCGACGAAAATTTGTTTTAATGTTTCCATGCATTTTTAATTTTCGGACGCGGTTTTGAGGGTCAAACCCTTCTTGGGTCTGCTTACCAAAATGTTTTAAGTGTCATAGCCGTGACGACCTTTTTTTGCGCTTGTCAACATCTGAAAGGAAAATTTTTAGAAGGAAGGACAAAGGATTAGAGCTGTACCGATTAATCGGGAACATTCACAATCGGGCCGATTATGAGGACAATCGGAACAATCGGTAATCGGGAGCCAATCCGGCACCGATACCGATTAATCGTTAATATTCGTATTCGGGCCGATTATTGGATAATCGGAACAATCGGTTATGGGGAACCGATTATTTTTTTCTGGGTGCCGTAGGCCCGAGTGAGTGGTGACTGGTGAGTGTCGCCCTCTGGGAGTCTAGACTCCTTGGTCGCTTCCTTTTGGGGGGTGCTAGCGCCATCTGGGGGTCGGTGGCGGCTGTGAGCTCGTAGAACTGTCGACGGAGGGAGGGACGAGGGAGGGCCGGCTTATCTTGAATCCTTCATTCGATAGTCGGTCGGGGGCAGTTAATGTCAGACCAGATTGTCAGATATGCCATCTGTTAACCATCGGTCGGAGACTCAGAGACGATTAGCGTCCGATCTGACTTCGTCGGCATCTCTTCACCCTCGGTCGGAGACGATTAGGTCCGATGATCTTATCTGATTTCGTCGAAATTACTCAGATGCATTAGATGATTTGAATGTTAGTGTAGCTTCGCTTGTTACAACCTACTAGTCTCAAAAGCTAACTGCCCGTGTCGACGTTTAAAGTTTCAACATTAGCGTCTTTCTGGCGGAGACGTACGTCAATCAAGATGGGCTTACGTGACAGTGGATGGGGCTGCCAGTTTGATTTTAAAACTCACATGTTGTCGACCGGTCTAATACGAATCTCAGTTTATACATTAATGCATACAGTTATATAACAGCTTAAATAGGATATACGTTACATATATTTGACTCAAATAATAAATAAAATATCTGCGTAAAAATACAAATGTCGAAACAACAGACGAGCTGCATTTGGATTTATTTCACTATAAGTCCGCTGATTGCGCTGAACAGCTGTAAAGCCATTTGCAAACTTTGCAAATCAACTTTCTCTCGAAGTGGTCATGAAACCAAAGGCTTTAATATATCAAATTTGGTTCAGCACTTGAGAAGCAAGCACGTAGATGCATACACAAACTTTCAAAAAGAATCGATAGAAAAATAAGAAACTGGCCATCGGAGTTTGTACAAAATAAGTTAGGGCCTTCTTCTATCTGACTACCACTTGTGTTTTAAATTTTAATGAATGAATACTTTCATAATCACAATTTCAGATATAAAACTGTAGATTACAGTGTGAATATAGACATCTAAAATTTGACATAATAAGACAGTATTAATGACAAAATCATATTCATTAATGATTAAACACACATTCTGCATTGAGTCTCTTGGCAGGTCTCGAATTGCACCTGCATGTCGAAGTCTGAAGACATGTACTTTTACGCTGCACCTTTATGGTATATTATTTGAGTGCATGATCATTAAAAATACCCGATTTGGAGATTTAGGCAGACAATCGGTATCGGCAAGACAATCGGTTGTCTGACAATCGGGACAATCGGTAATCGGAACAATCGGCAAAATGTGCAATCGGTACAGCTCTACAAAGGATAGATACATAGGATGAGCTTTTTTGCTTTTGTCAAGATTTCTCGAAAGTTGGTTACGGTCAAAAGTCAAAACCAAAACCCCCTTTCGGAAATCCTGGCTACGCCACTGAAACAGACTGCAGCCAATCCAAAGCATATCGCGGACAAAATTTCACGGTTTAGGGTTAGGGTTAGAGTTAGGGCTACATTTTGTCCGCTGACATTTTGTCCCCGTGACACTTTGTCCGCTGACATTTTGTCCGCTGACATTTTGTCCGCTGACATTTTGTCCTAGCGCCGTTAGGCTGACTATTATAATTTACCTGATCGTAGGCTGAGCCTATTATCTTCTTTCGGCACGCTCTCTGTGTGTGATACGAGAATGATGATAATCCAAAGTAAAGCTGTAATCCTGGAAATAAGGAAGCAGGGCATGACGGAGATGCGTTTGGCATTCGTTTAAACTGGTTGTCAATTCTGAAAACAGAAGTAAACGAGCGCTTTTGATTTTGGTATTTAACTATGTTACAGCGCTAGATAAATTGTCCTGGAATACAATACAATACAATCATCTTTGCATTCGATAAATGGTCTCTGTGATATTTTGCATGTTGTTCGTCAAGCTGCTATATAAATTGTTATTGTAGCGCTATATCTACACAGATTAATAATAATTTTCAACAGCTATTTTCGCTCCCTCAAACTAGTATATAATCTTACTAAGATTCCGCCGAAATTACCCGACTGTATCCACTGCCGTAAATCAATACATTTGCGTTTACCATAGTGTTATAGCACGACTGTAAATGAACACATGTATGCTTAGGCTACCTATAGTTTTCTAACATTGCTGTAAATTGACGCGTTCACGTTTACCGTAGTGTTATAACACTGCTGTAAACGAATACATTTGTTTACTATGTTTACTGTAGTGTTTTAGTGTTCGCATTAAGTTACGCTCATTCATTTATTTTCAGAAATGACTTGCATTTAAGTGCAAAATCATCACTAATTACTCACCTTCAAACAGGATTTTTATCGGGAGACGGGGGCCGACCATCTACCTCGATCGACCGGGGTTGGGAGAGGATGTTGGTATATACTAATTACAGCACCAGTAATTAACAGCAACAACCAGTTCCATCGAATTCTTCATAAGTAACACTGTAATATTATTAGGCATTATTATGATTCTATCGCCTGCAGCTATCGCTATATACGCTAAGAAGTCGGAGATGAAGAAGATCGCCGTTAGGAGGCGCTTCTGCACGACGCGCATGCGCAGAGGATGCCAGATCCGTCGAATCCGAAGCGCACTTGCACTTTCGACGACATCGAGAGAGATAGCTGAGCCCATTCGTTAAAAGTGCAGGAGATGGATGGGTCGGTGGTTAATGCACCCGCGAAAACAGGGACACCACTTTCTTTCGTCATGGGCGATGTCCCAGACTCGTTGGAAAATATGTATATTATGTATATCGTTTCTGTCTTAAGTCGGTTGTTTTTTCTCTTGCTCTAATAATTAACTGTTTAATTTCGCATCGCAATTCATTAGCGACTGATTTGATTGAGTTGGAGGGGGTGGTGAGGGAGCAAATAGGGCAACAAGCGTCTCACAAAGCCTCTGTTGCTCAACTGTCTACCACTCTACCTCAACATTTACACATGGTGCCACCCCCCCCCCCGTTTAAGGCAGAGAGTGAGCAGATGACCAAGTGAGTATCCACCGGTTTAAACGGATCCCATACGGACACAGCCTCCAGAAGGGGTTAGACGGATGGGTGCAGATAATCTGCCTGTAAAAATTCAAGACGGCAGAACTCTATTGCAATACAGAGAAACGATTTCCGATTTTAAAAAATCAATCAACCATTAATCGATCACTCAATCAATTAATCAATCAGAGTGATTTAAAAAGGGAAGATACTATTCACATAAAACGGGCTGTTAATTATATCCGAGAGCGGTTCAAACTTATGCTATCACGGCGTTTTGATTATTTTGGAACTGATATATTGGACTACATAAATATACAAATTGGTCTTAAAATTAGAAATATAAACTGTGCGTGCTGTGTAAAATTTAATTCGGCGTACAGAGAGGTGAAGGCAACATACCTACTCGCTCTGCAAAAGTCGAAGAAGTTGCTCCATACCTTATGATATAGTTTGCTTGATTTTAATAATAAATTAAAGCGAGGGCACAAATTAGTAATGCATAAAATAAATTAAGACAGTTCTATTATAATGACTCCGTGTTATTATTAACTTCTCGATGTTGAAATGAAGCTAAACACGTAATGGATGTCATTCATTCCACTGAATGACTTGTAGACGTTCTACTTGCTGTTGCATAAGCAGGTCGAATTAATGGAAAGATAATCGAATCCAAGTCTGATAATATGATAATATACGAAAACACGCACGCGTAGAACTATGAAAATAGTATTGTAACGAGTCAATTAATATTTTCCGATAATGTTAGGCGATGCACTCGTGTGTGGAGGTGTGGATGTCGGTATCGGTTCCTCTAAGGGGCTCTGTTGAAGAGCCGTCCTGCTTGTGTGTTGTCCAATGCTGATGTTTTCAAGCTCACTTTCGTCTATTTCGGTGATCTTTCCCAGCGGCGGGTGTGCAGTCCAAAGGGTGACGGCGCTGCTGTCATCCATCATTCCAGGAACCAATAGTTCTGAGTTCAGCTCCGACTCAAACGACAGCTGCAGCGGATCCTCCGCCGGAGTCTGCTGCTGCTGCTGCTGCTGCTGCGGCTGCGAGTCGACATGATCGGACGCGAGGAGCCAACTGACAAAGTGGGAGCGAAAGATGAAGAGATAGAAGTACACGTTGTGTATTGCAATTGGCATGATAATCGTGAAGCCTATGTATATCATCACGCACACGTGAACCCGGTCCGCCCGCAGGTTTAGAACATCGTACATCGATTGCCCGATGTGCTTGTCGTACACAAACAAGTAGACCACCGCTAACACTATAAGTTTGTAGATTATGTCGAAGACGATGACCATGTAGAAATGAAGCAGGCGTACGGGTATCCCACTTAGCCAGAAGTCGACGAAAGTGTACACGAAGTACGCTATGTGCAGAAAGACTTCGTCAGGTACAAAGCCTTTTGCTGAAGGCTGGACGTGCGGTAAGATACCTGCAAGCAAGTAACAATCCAGAATTCAACTTCAGCAGAAACAACTGGCGTAGCCACCCGGCCATTCGACCCCTCTGCTCGGAATGGGACCGGTCGTGAGATACGCGCTAAAGCGTTGTTTAGTTGGTCGTGGGATGGAGAGGCGGAGCGGTAGTATATGGGATTGTGGAAAATGCAAGAACGTTGAAGGCGACATAAGACGGAAGCGTTACAGAATGGGAAGACGTTTTTTTTGTTTTGCTCGTCAAGACTGTTACTCTTTCTAGAAAATTGTCGATGTACCCTCCCCTATTGTGGAACCGTGGCTGCGCCACTGATAGAGACACTCTTTACATACTTGTAGGCAGATTCTTGTTCAAATATTTCAATACACCATTTAATCAGGGATAGGTTACAAAAAAACAAAACACGTTGCTCCATTGTCCAGCTTTCCAAGACATACGACGTTCCAGAATCTTCAAGAAGTATTATGTTCCCATATATCCAGTACATCGTGTTAGCATATGTACTGTTTGACCAGAATTAGATCACACACACGTAAGCCACTGCTGGGCGAGCGCAGAAACAACAGAACAGACCCAATGTGATTCATAGACGTCCAGTGTTTATTCTAGCCACCTAGACATTGTGGGAAGTTTAACAATTTTTGGGTGGGGGAAGACATTGGGTAGGTCATACTACCTGTCAAAAAGGCTAAAAAATGTGGTGGGGATTTCAAACTTGGGGTAATTCCCCCAGAGATGGTCTAAAATAAACACTGATAGTCGTCTTACTCTTACGTGTCTGGTCTCTGGAATGACTTGGTCTTTTGCGGATGGATCTAAAGTACCATCGATTGATATCCTTGGGTATTAGAACTGGTGCTATAGAAGTGCATAATAATTATTATTATTATCTGCGCGGAAATATTAACATCTTCAAATTGTGATTTGTCAATTAATAGAATAATGATAAAATGTGCATTAATTTTGAGACTATTTCTGTGTCCAATGGCCATTTACAGTTTTACGATTTGCATTAATTAATTTTCATTTATCAGATATATTTTATCCAATGTGTTCTACAGTTCGAACAGACCTTTAAAAATTCCGTTGAAGTAGACAATGAAGGTGAACAATGCCCAGAACAGTTGGATGTTGAAAGCGAACCAAATGAATGCGTATATCTTCGGTATCTTATCCTGCTTGGAGCCCATCTTCAAGAATCGTCGACGGCGATAGCCCTTAAGTCGACGCACCGATTTAATGGCGACTGCAACAGATATAGACACGCCATGCAGACGATAATATCACACTGCCGTTTAAACTACAGTGCATATCGCTATTCTATACGCTGTACACTGCTCTTCGTCAGACTGCTTCGTTCATTTTCTTGAGACATTGAACAAGGTAAGTACGACATTAGGGAAAAATCGAAGTACTTTGAAACTGAATATGAGAAACAGATAATCCTAATCATAACAACGACGACGACGACGACGACTGTGATAATACTACTACGACAGCAACAACTAACGAATATGCAGTACATACATAGGTCAATAATAATTATTGAAATAGATATGTATGCTTTTGTAAGTTTAAAAACTAATACTTCATTTTTATAGCACCACTTTTATCACCGCAAAATACTGACGGACGCTTCTCTAAATCCACTTAAAGACACTAAATCCATCAGCAGAAGAATATATCGATTATCACGACAATGACGACGGACGACGATTATGATAATGATGATTACAATGACGATGATGATGACGACGGCAACTGATAGGAGCTATCAGTATTAATTGTAAACATCGCTATAAAAATCTTGGTCAATCGTATTCCAATGCTCATCAACCAGTGACGGATTTGCCATTGTGCTAAAGTGTGCTCTAGCACATGGCCCCGTTGTCACGGGCCCCATCTCCATGGGAAAAAATTCCAAGCCATACGATTGCGTCATTTGCGTGCGGTCTCATCGTTATAATCTCCTTGGTACCGGTTTCATATTTAGTAGAATTAAAAATGACGATTAAGAACAAGAATATCCAAATGATGTTGACGTCAATCTTGTTGATCATCTCTTGACTTTCCATTTGTACAGGGTATGCCGCAAAAAAAACCGGACTAGTCACATTTAGATTTAGATTTATTATAGCCCGGTTTTTGCGCCACCCTGTAACTCAAACAGACTCATGCAGAAAAGAAAGTTTCAGCCACCAAGACATGCACCAGATAATAAAACAGGAGAGAATTCAGATTGCTTTCCCAAATGAGGAAACAATTTTGAGACTATTTCTGTGTCCAATGGCCATTTACAATTTTACCGAGAGATCGTTTTCCAGGCTGAAGATGATGATTCAAAACTGACCTTCGTTCAACAATGTCACAAAAGCTGTTGTCTGGCCGGGGTATTATCTGTATAGGGAATGATAAACCGGGTACTTACTGGTTTTGGTGAAATCATTGACGATTTTGCGGTCAGAAAAGCATGAAGGAAGTTGTCGTGACATTAATTAATCACCTGTTAACTTTAATGCATATACGGGCCTCAACAGGGTAATACAAAGACAGGGCAGCATTTTGATTGCTAAACTATTTTGTGTAAACAATAAACTGTTTCGTCAAGCACCTTTGTAAAATTTATCATTGCTCAGGTAACACGTCGTAATTTTAGCTACTCCTTAATTTTCTGAGTAAGTATGCCTGATTGCCTGTATTGAACTACTGGGCCTACCTCATTCAGGGCCAACATAAGAGACCTCATAAGTTAACTAGCACAAAGCCTTATATTTCTTAAATCCGGCACTGCAATCAACGCATTACAGTTGATCCCTATTTTGAATTCAAAGACAGCTACAGTATGGATAGACCTATCTGCAGCAGCTAGGCAGACGATAGCACCATCTGCAATATCTAAACAGACGACAGCATCATCTGCAACATTTAGGCTGTAGCGATAGCATCATCTTCTGACCGTCTGTAAGCTGTGAGCCATGGGAGTAGTCCTTCCAAGTAGCGTAGGCGTGCAGAATGGCTCCGATTACGCTAACAAGGTATCCGACCATCGGATAATGCATGAACATCATATTTGGCCGTTCACCCGACAAGATTAGGCTCACTATGTACAGGAACGTCGATAGCAGGTAGATCGCCGCAAGGACACGGTACACCACGTACCACCGATGGTGTCCACCTATCTGGAATTAACAAGCATTCTTCTAATCAGATCGTTGCTAAAGGGTCATTGGATCACTTGGTAATTATTTCATTGGATCATTGTATCTTTGGATCAATGGATCATTAGAGGAATCAGTTATGTTACTGAAAAACACTCAAAGAATTTAATTTGACCAGTTTTGAAAATGTTCAAAATTCTGAAAAATGATAGCATTCCTTTCTTTGGTCCGCTTCAAAATGCCTGTCGTACAAGACTAGCATATCATAATACAAAGAGTCGATTTCCTGGGAGTCATTTTAAAGGACAGGCCTATAAACTTATCTTTGTGGTTCGAGAGAAAAGGTGGTACTTTGGCACTTTTGGTTATGGAAACATTTGCACATCGTTTTCAGATCATAGACATCAGTCCTGACCCACCCTCCACCCACCCCTATTCTATGGTTACTGCACTGCTGGCGTCTGTTATAATAACTGGCCTACCGATGGTTGGACCAAGCTCTGGTGATTCAGAAGCCACATTTTCGCGTACTTGACTTTAAGATCGTTCGCGATCGATCTTCCCACTCCGAATTTGTATAAGACCGACTCCATCGTCGTCAAATCGACGCTACTGTTTCTATATTTTCGACAAAACTCTAATTCCGAGACTTAAGAGTAATATCGATTAAAAAAATAATATTGACCGATTGCTATAGCAACGGCGGTAACGTCATCAAAAACCTTTAAAAACAGCAGATTTAAAAGATTAACATTCACAATTAATTGCATGTGCAATTAGCGGTGGAAAATTCGACGGGGATGGTATTTGGGCGACTCCGACAAACACACGTACGGATCCCCATTAAAACGATGACTATACGCCGTTTTACATGATGGTCCGTATATATTACACAGTCTGTCTTTGCTATTAGGCCTATTCAGCGCGGTCGCAGTGAGTCTTACCACTTCAGGAAATAATAATAATAATGATCCCTTTTACCTTAAGATGCAACTTATCCCTCGACCTACAACATGAAAGGAAATGATACTAATGCGATATCCTTCTACTATCAGAAACGAGATGGACGGGCTTTGTAGAAATTAACAAAGACGAGGTAATTTGGTCGGGAGAAGAAACGCACAACTACAAAGGATGAAGCTAAGATTTCTATTGGGAATAAAAGCCAAAACACTTTTAGGATTCAACCCAATTTTACTGTGGAATATCAATTTCTAATTTTAAAAACCCAGTCAACCATTAATCGATCACTCAATCAATTAATCAATCAGAGTAATTTCAAGAGGGCAGATACTATTCACATAAAACGGGCTGTTAATTATATCCGAGAGTGGTTCAAACTTATGCTATCACGGCGTTTTGATTATTTTGGAACTGATATATTGGACTATAAATATACAAATTGGTCTTAAAATTAGAAATATAAACTGTGCGTGCTGTGCAAAATTTAATTCGGCGCACAGAGAGGTGAAGGCAACATACCTACTCGCTCTGCCAAAGTCGAAGAAGTTGCTCCATACCTTATGATATAGTTTGTTTGATTTTAATAATAAATTAAAGCGAGGGCACAAATTAGTAATGCATAAAATAAATTAAGACAGTTCAATTATAATGACTCCGTGTTATTATTAACTTCTCGATGTTGAAATGAAGCTAAACACATAATGGATGTCATTCATTCCACTGACGTTCTACTTGATGTTGCATAAGCAGGTCGAAATAATGGAAAGATAATCGAATCCAAGTCTGATAATATGATAATATACGAAAACACGCACGCGTAGAACCATGAAAATAGTATTGTAACGAGTCAATTGAATTAATTAAATTAACAATGTAATTGTCCGATAATGCTAGGCGATGTAATAGTATGTGTGTGTGTCGGTATCGGTTCCTCTAAATGTCCTGTTGAAGGGCGGTCGTGCTTGTGTGTTGTCCAATGCTGATGTTTTCAAGCTCACTTTCTTCTATTTCGGTGATCATTCCCAGCGGCGGGTTTGCAGTCGAAAGGGTGACGGCGCTGCTGTCATCCATCATTCCAGGAACCAATAGTTCTGAGTTCAGCTCCGGCTCAGGCGACAGATGCAACGGATCCTCCGCCGGTGTCTGCTGCTGCTGCTGCGGCTGCGAGTCGACATTATCGGACACGAGGAGCCAACTGACAAAGTGGGAGCGAAAGATGAAGAGATAGAAGTACACGTTGTGTATTGCAATTGGCATGATAATCGTGAAGCCTATGTATATCATAACGCACACGTGAACCCGGTCAGCCGTCAGGCTTAGAAGATCGTACATTGGACGTCTAACGTACCTGTCGTACAAAAGCAGATAGATCACTAGTGCTATGAGTTTGTAGATTATGTCGAAGACGATGACCATGTAGAAATGAAGCAGGCGTACGGGTATCCCACTTAGCCAGAAGTCGACGAAAGTGTACACGAAGTACGCTATGTGCAGAAAGACTTCGTCAGGTACAACGCCTTTTGCTGAAGGCTGGACGTGCGGTAAGATACCTGCAAGCAAGTAACAATCCAGAATTCAACTTCAGCAGAAACAATTCAGAGCAAGGATTACTAGCAACCAGTGATGGGTAATTGCCCTTTTTATCTAATTAATTAGAGTTAGAAATTGAATTACCGATCACTGCTAGCAACTGTGCAAAAATTGTCGATATGGCTTTCAACCATTGCTGGACGGTGGCTGCGCCACTGATAAAGAGACACTCTTTACATGCTTGCAGTCAGACTCTTATTCAACCATTTCAATACTCCCCCTGTTCAGGCAAAAGTTGTTAAAAATCAAAATACGTTACTCCATTGTCCAGTTTTCAAGACATAAGAAGTTCCAGTATCTTCAAGTAGTATTATATTCCAAAGTGTTATATATAAGTATTAATATATAGTATAAAGTATGATATATATATTATATTCCAAAGTATTATATTGTATATAAGTATTACTATATATAGTATAAAGTATTATATATATACAGCGGTATATATATATATATATATATATATATATATATATATATATATATTCCAAAGTATTATAATAAAAAACAATGTGTTAGCATATGCACTGTTTGACCAGAATTAGATCACGGCCACATAAACAACTGTTGGGCGACAATGACATTCATCTGCGCGGCAATATTAGCATCTTAAAATAGTGATTTGTCAATTAATCGATTAATGATAAAATTTGCACTAATTAATTTTCATTTATCAGATATTTTTTATCCAATTTGTTCAACAGTTCGAACAGACCTTTAAAAATTCCGTTGAAGTAGACAATGAAGGTGAACAATGCCCAGAACAGTTGGATGTTGAAAGCGAACCAAATGAATGCGTATATCTTCGGTAGCTTCTTCTGCTTGGAGCCCATCTTCAAGAATCGTCGACGGCGATAGCCCTTAAGTCGACGCACCGATTTAATGGCGACTGCAACAGATATAGACACGCCAGACGATAATATCACACCGCCGTTTAAACTACAGTGCATATCGCTATTCTACGCTGTACACTGCGTTTCCTCGGACTGCTTCGTTCATTTTCTTGAGACATTGGACAAAGTCTGTGTTGTATTCAGACTCCAGGCCTTTGGGAAGGGGTAATTGAAGCCTTTGGGGTGGGTAAAATTTACTTGGCTGGAGTTCAATGCAAAATGTGTTTAAGTGCGGTTTTTGGGGGGAGGGGAATGTTGAGGCCTGGGGCCGAATCTCCCCCTAGTAGGCCTGTATAAAACACTAAACAAAGTATACGACGATAAGGAAAAAATCGAAGTACTTTGAAACAGAATATGGGAAACAGATAATCCTAACCATAACAACGACGACAGATGTGACAATGTTATTACCACAGCCAGTGGCGTAGCCAGGATTTCCGGAAGGGGGTTTGGTTTTTGGTTTTGACCGTGACCAACTTCGAAAAAATCTTGACAAGCAAAAAATGTCATCTACTCATCCTTCCTTCTTCTATTTTTCTCTTCCAGGTGCTGACAAGCAAAAAATGGTCATCACCTGTTACACCGTGTTACGTTTTATTTTATGGCCAAGTAGCCAAGAGGGTTTGTCCCCCAAAATGGCGTTCCAAAATGAAAAATGCATGGAAGCTCATTTAAAAATTTGTTTCGGCAACCAAAGAGGTTTTAACCCCCCCCCCCCAACACCCCCTTGGCAACGCCTCTGACCGCAGCAACAACCAACGAATATGCAGTACATACCAAGGTTAATAATAATTAATTATAGAAATAGTAATGTATGCTTTTGTAAGTAAATAAATTATACTTCACTTTGATAGCCCCACTTTTACCACAGCTAAATACTGACAGACAAAATACACTGTACATTAAGTCCCTCAGCAGAAGACTATATCGATGATGACGACAACGACGATTATGATGATTACAATGACGATGATGACGACGACGGCTGATAAGATCTATCAGTTTTGAATTTAGATACAGCTACATTGTGCATAGACATATCGGCCACATCTAGGCAGACGATAGCATCATCTTCTGACCGTCTGTAGGCTGTGAGCCATGGGAGTAGTCCTTCCAAGTAGCGTAGGCGTGCAGAATGGCTCCGATTACGCTAACAAAGTATCCGACCATCGGATAATGCATGAACATCATATTTGGCCGTTCACCCGACAAGATTAGGCTCACTATGTACAGGAACGTCGATAGCAGGTAGATCGCCGCAAGGACACGGTACACCACGTACCACCGATGGTGTCCACCTATCTGGAATTAACAAGCATTCTTCTAATCAGAACGGTGCTAAAGGGTCATTGGATCACTTGGTAATTATTTCATTGGATCATTGTATCTTTGGATCAATGGATCTTTCGAGGAATCAGTTATGTTACTGAAAAACACTCAAAGAATTTAATTTGACCAGTTTTGAAAATGTTCAAAATTCTGAAAAATGATAGCATTCCTTTCTTTGGTCCGCTTCAAAATGCCTGTCGTACAAGACTACCATATCATAATACAAGGAGTCGACTTGTAATTTAGAGTGTAATGTAAGACTCTGTTATGGGAAAAAGAAAGGGTGCATTCTGTGTGATAGCTCCTTTTAAAGGATATAATCTTATCTTTGTGGTTCGAGAGAAAAGGCGGTACTTTGGCACTTTCGGTTATGGAAGCATTTGCACATCGTTTTCAAATCATAGGCAAGAGTACTGACCTACCACCCTCCACCCACCCCTATTCTATGGTTACTGCACTGCTGGCGTCTGTTACAATAACTGGCCTACCGATGGTTGGACCAAACTCTGGTGATTCAGAAGCCACATTTTCGCGTACTTGATTTTAAGATCGTTCGCGATCGATCTTCCCACTCCGAATTTGTATAAGACCGACTCCATCGTCGTCAAATCGACGCTACTGTTTCTATATTTTCGACAAAATCTCTTTATTCCGAGATTTTGGCCTAATATCGCTTTAAAAAATAATATTGACCGGTTGCTATAGCAACGGCGGTTACGTCATCAGAGGCCTCTTTTTTTGTAAAGCCAACGGATTTGAAGGACCCGAATTGACGCTTAATTAGGGCCTGCTTGTGCAATTAGCAGAGGAAAATACGACGTGGATGGTATTTGGGCGACTCCGACAGACATACACATGCAACGAACTACGACGCTTGTACGACGTCGGCTGCATGCTCAGATCTGGCAGTCGAGTCAAACTGCTAGTGCCTCCCCGCCCCCACCCCCCTCCACCCCGTCTAAAACGGTCAAGTTCGGAGAAAGGTCGGTCACACGCGGCAATCGAGAACTGTGGAACTCACTCTCGGACTATGTTACAAACTCTGACTCTCGAGGGCTTTTCCTAAGTAATCTTAACCATCGGTTATACGTAGTATTGTAAAGCGCTCTTGTCTTTGGCCATTTATTTATTTATTATTTATTTATTTATTGAAAGTTAAGATTTTTGTGGTAAATCGTCCTAGAAGGACTACTCGAACACTTTACATAGTACATGAATAATAGGCCTATAGGTCAGGATCCAACAGAATAGCTGATCTCGAACAGCCAAGTCTTCAAATTTTAAAATTCAAGTTTTGCCATGCTTATTGCCAGGGCGCGATTTGTAGGGGAAGGCGGATTCCCTCCCCCCACTGCCCAACTGCATCCCCCTACTGCTACATCTCTTCACCACTATATCCTCCCACTGCTACATTTCCCCAACAACTACATCCCCCAAACTCTTTTCCCCCAAATATCCCCCCACTGCTCCAGTCACAAATCGCACCCTGTTATTGCGCTATATAAATTGTCTAGTTAAGTAGTAGTAGTAGTAGTAGTAGTAGTAGTAGTAGTAGCAGTAGCAGCAGCAGTAGCAGCAGCAGCAGCAGCAGCAGCAGCAGCAGCAGCAGCAGCAGCAGCAGCAGTAGCAGTGGCAGCAGCAGCAGCAGCAGCAGCAGCAGCAGCAGCAGCAGCAGCAGCAGCAGCAGCAGCAGCAGCAGCAGTAGCAGCAGCAGCAGCAGCAGTAGTAGTAGTAGTAGTAGTAGTAGTAGTAGTAGTAGTAGTAGTAGTAGTAGTAGTAGTAGTAGTAGTAGTAGTACACACGGATCCCCGGTAGAACGACGCCTATACGCCGTTTTACTAATGGTCAAATGGTCATTATGTTGACACAGTCTGTCACACTTTTTAGACCCTCCCCTCAAGCGTGACGTAGTTTATGGACGGCCCCTAGAGAGGGTTCTGTTGATCAGGCTTCCGAAGAAACTGCTCTAAAGATTTTTCATGACCGAAATGTTGATATTTTCAGATGATATCCTCCGCATAATTTAGTTCATACGTTTGAATTTAAAGAGGTAATAGATTTCAATTATTAGTATCTTTCTATTTCTAATCAGTTTTTTAACGTTTTAGGCAGTCATCGCGTAGTGGGTTGGCTAGGCCTACTGATATGCCTTCAGACTGAGTACTAGGTTGAAATACTTTTAAAATAAGTAAGTGACCAAATAAGTAAGTAAAATCTCGTGAACATATATATCGTTTTGGAAAGTGGCTCATTAGGAGCTGCTTATTCTTATGCGCTTAAAATAATATTTAAAACAGCTGTTTGAAGATCTGTCAAAGTCAGCAGAAATGCGCGTTTTCCTGTACAAGTCGTAGGTCGAAGCAGAGATGTCCATGGGTCCATTTTTTTAGAACCCATTCCAACCCAACCCATCAAACCTCCAACCCAACCCATGCCGATAATAGGTTTACTTGACCCAAACCAGCAAACTGTAATACATTACGGTTTCTTAAACCATGACTTATTTTCTGACCCAACCCACCATTGATATGGAAAAGTCTGACCCAACCCAACCCATGGGTTAACCCAACCCATGGACATCTCTGGGCCGAAGGAGATAAGAAAATACACAGGAAAGTTGTGCGATAATGTGTTTTATAAGCACATTTACAGTCCACTTATATACAGTATAGCAACGCGTAAAGAAAGAGTAAATCAGTAAAACTGCTGTCGCTCTTTCAAGAGGCGGTTACAGCGCTCAATACAGACTCACAGTCTACGTCGCGTTTTCCTATAATAACTGAGAACGGTCACAGACGTTGAAATAGTCAATACGAACGACACGCACACAAAATGTCCTCTCTACATCCGGACGATACGGGGTTTTCTCCGCAGAAGTACTTCCCTTCTCGATGCAATATTATATTTCACGGACGCGTCTAATCGGAGTGCATTTTTTCGTCGGAATTTCATGATTTTTCTAAATAACTCTACGCTTCACAAAAATACCAGACTACCCAGTGCTCTATATGTCTATATATCTATTTATATATGCAGTAGACAATAATTGCAACTCGTTTGCTGCCGCGCAACACACACACACACACCGATTAATGCTACTCATCTTAGCTTACCGAATTGTACTGTGCCGAAAATAGGGGGTGGGGGTGGCAGTGGCAGGAGAGGCGCCTACTTTTCCGCCGCACACTGCGAATGAAAAACATGCACTCCGCCAAATTCTAGAAATACATATTCATTCCGCTAAGACTACGGAAACTCTTGGCGGTACGGCGGCTGGTTCTGAGTGGTCCACGCGAACCGGTTGGCCATCTCCCTGGCGCCCGGCAGAGACTCGATGATGGTGTTGGCGAGGATGATCTCTCCCTCTTCGTCGCCCTGCTCGTTCTCCTCGGTCTCTACGATCGGCATGATCCTATTCGACTTCTTCCGGCCGAACGAGAACGTTCCCACCGTGGCCTGCCGGCGGCCGCCGACGATGTCGTCGACGCCGGTCTCCTCGTCCCGCGCGGAGCTGTGGATCGGTTCCTCCAGGATCTCTCCCTCGTACTGGCGCCGAAAGAGCGGGCGCTTCCAGAACGGCAGGTCGATGACGTGCGATCGGAGGAGGCACAGCAGGTAGAAGACGATGTGAACGGCCAGCGGTACGACGACGACGAACGCAAAGTAGTAGACGACGCAGACTCCAACGCGATTCAGTCTCAGGTCGTTAGCGCTGTACATCGACCGGCGATAGTAGTGGCTGTAGAACAGCGTGTAGTACAGGATGCCCGTCAGGACGTTGTAGATGACGACGAACAGGGGAACGATGTAGAAGTGCAACAGACGGACCTGAAGCCCGTTGATCCAGAAGTCGACGAACGTGTAGACGAAATACGCCAGGTGCAGCAGCACCTCGTCAGGTCGGAATCCAGGCGACGCAAACGTCACGTAAGACAACACGCCTGCAATCGACAGATCAGCACGCTGTACAGTGTCTATTCTAGGCCTTCCCTGTGGGGAATTTCACCCAAAGTTTTAAAATTCCCGCCCCAAATTTTTTATATGTTGGTTGGAGGATGGAAATTTCCCTCTCCCCCCCGAAAAAAAGTGTGGAGACTCAGACCTTGTCCCCCCCCAACCCCAACATTTCAAAATCCCCCAATGGCAAGGTGGCTAGAATAAACACTGCACGTTGCATGACAACAACAATAAAGCATCAATAAAAACCAACAAGAGCAAAAACAATAACAGCAACAGCAACAACAACAGCAATAATAATAATAATAATAATAATAATAATAATAATAATAATAATAATAATAATAATAATAATAATAATAACATTAATAACAACAACACCAGGAGCAACAGCAACAACAGTATCAACAAAAGCAACAACAACAATAGCGACAACATCAACAACAAGCCCTATCAGAGAAGGGCTAGGCTGGCCAGCGGGGTTCTGCCTAAATAGGGGTCTTAAAATAATAGAATTAATAATAATACTTTGAAATTTATTTTCGCAATATGCAATTTATATTAGGTTGATAATTATAATTGATGAAAAATATACAGGGTGCAAAAGTAAAAAGTGGACCGATGTTTGACATTTAATATCTCGGCCGCGTGTTTAGGCCTAGACATATCCACCAGGTATATGGCCTATAAATTTTTTTGAAATCACTACACGCGCGGCCGCGATATTAAATGTCAAACATCGGTCCACTTTTTACTTTTACACCCTGTATAAGGACCTGTTCTCTAATGTGTATCCGAATTCGTTCAGTCGGACAACAGACCTTGAAAAAGTTCAGTCATGTACATGAGGAAGCTTGTCGAGCCCCAGTACAGCTGGATGTAGTAGGTCATCCAGAGGTGTACGAAGGACTGTCGCAGTTTCGGAACCTCCTTCTTCGCGCTGGTCCTTCGCCGGCGCATGGCTGCCATACGCCTCGCCTTCGACAACCGACGGCGCAGCTCCGGAATCAGAGGCTTATTCCTCAAGCCTGGCAAGTCAAACATAAGGAACATGCACTCGCTAGGTGGCGGCACTCTGAATTCTCCATCATCGTCATCATCATCATCATCATCATCATCATCATCATCATCATCATCATCAACAACAACAGCAACATCGTCATCCTCATAATCGTTGTCGTCATCATTATCATAATCGTCATCATCATCGCCATCGTCATCAATATTATCAGCATCATCATCATCATCAACATCATCATCATCATCAGCAGCATCATCATCATCATCATCATCATCATCATCACAGGAGAAGCAGTCTGTAAAAATTGATGTGGTGGTCCAATAAATGTTTTTATATATATATATATATATATATATATATATATATATATATATATATATATATATCTGTCTGTCTGTCTGTCTGTTTGTCTGTCTATCTATCCATCATCTATCATCTATCTATCTATTTATCTATCTATTTATCTATCTATCGTCGTCGTCGTCGTCATCATCACCACCACCATCATTATCATCATCAGCATCATCATCATCATCATCATCATCATCAGAGGGAAAGTCCTCTTTACTTCTGAATTGTCTTGCTCTCCTGTAGTGGACCAGAGTACAGCATGCGTGCAGAACGGTGCAGACAACGCTGGTGGCGTAGCCAAAGACGGGAAAGTGGAGCAGAGCCACCGACGACCTATTGTCCACCGGTATCATTACCACGATGTAGACAAACGTCGAGGTTATGTAAAGCGCGGCCGCTATGCGATAGGTAACGTACCACAGGTGGTTTCCGCCTGTCTGTAAGCCACAAGGTTATAATGTAATGACGATTTTTAAAATTAAACTACAGTATTGTGTAGATATGGCCACATATCTTTCGGAATCTACTTGTCTTATCGCTGTTATCATCGTTGGCGATAGAGTATTGAAAACACGATCTATGTTATCAGATCTGGGTTAAGTTTCGATGATTTTCCTCTTATGTTAGTCTTCCGTACATTAAAATGGGCATCGAATTTTCACCTCTAGCTCATTTTTACACCATAGAATATTAGGCACGATGTGAAAATTATGAAACCCTGTTTCTTCTTAACATTATCATTCGTGTAAAAATAAAAAATGTGTGCTGTCATAATTATTGCCATTATCAGTTGGTGTTTCTTTCCAAATGATTGTATCTTCGCCTTCTATTTCGGCAAGAAGTCAAATATCGCGAAAGTAAGTTGACTGTCAGTCATTGAGTGTGTCAGGAAATTCTTCGCATGACGAATGATGATGATAATAATAATAATAATAATAATAATAATAATAATAATAATAATAATAATAATAATAATAATAATAATAATAATAATAATAATAATAATAATAATAATAATAATAATAACAATAATAATAATAATAATAATAACAATAATAACAACAATAATAATAATAATAATAATAATAACAACAATAATAATAATAATAATAATAGCGGGTACTGCAGTACCACGGGTACGGCGGGGTTATTGCATCGCGCAGCGTACCTGTTTGACTTATCGCAGCCTCTTAGGCTACTACTGCTCCTCAGTTTACCACTACCTCTCGCGAGTAAGACTGAGTCGACCCCAAGGCTCCTGCGGGTCTCGAACCCGCGACCTCCTGCTCTATTGCCGTCCAACGTTGTAAACCACCACTCTGCCAACTTCTCACCCCTAACCCCAAACTAACCCAAACTCAATTTCGGAGTCACTATACTGCAATGTCATGAGATATTTTACACCCCCTAACTTCCCCCAACACCACTCAATCTGAGACCGACACTCCCCCTCCCAACACCCCCTCCCCCGCCAATCTCAGATATGGGATGATCTTTTTTGCTTGTCAAGACTTTTTGGTCAGGGGACCCCCAGAATTTACCGACACCCCCTCCAAATTGATAATCCTAGGAGGCTAGGAATAGCCCTGATTGTCTTCGTTCGTTAATTAATTATTGTTGTTTGAGGTCGGGCCTGTGCATTTATTTACCAGCGAATGTCGCTATAATTATTGGTCTATTGTGAAAACATTCGTCGACAATCTTACCGATGGCTGGACAACGCTTTCTTCGTTGGTAATCCACAGTTTAAAGTGATCGTATGAAAGCTCGGCGACTATCGATCTACCAACGCCCATATTCAAACAGCATTCGTAAACCCCACTGACAATATTAGACCTTTCTACGTCTTACATCTGAATAACAACACAGTGTTCAAAATCTGGCTAATAATAAAAATAATAATTACAATAATAACAATATTATAATAATAATATAATTATTATAATAATAATAACATCAGTATTAGGCTTAATAATAGCGAACAATTAATGATTACGTTTGGTTGTTTGTCTTACGTATGCACTCGAAACTTAGATTAATAAATAAAACAATTTGCGGTTATCTACAGAGTAGACTGAGTAGAGGTCTAAGCGTAAGTTCGTGACTTATTAATATTACTTAACTAATGTAATGTGCACAAAGTAACTGAACGATGGATCATTGATGCAACCGTTCTATAATGCGAGTTGTTAAAAAATATTTGACGATTTTTAAGCCAACAAATAAACAAACCTTCAAAACTTCAAAAGTTTGCAAAGTAAGTAAGCAAAAGTTTGCTGTCAGTCAGTTGACAGCAATGCGCATTCATTCTATGCCAATACTAATAGTGCAATCTCTGGTCTACACTCTGACCTTCGTATACAAATGTCACGTCACCATGAATGCAATCGACACCGGCGCACTATAAATTTGCGGCAATTTCACCGGACCTGCAATCGAATTACAGAGCACAATTTATTTCATCTCAATTATATTCCTATTCCTTCTTCCTCTTTGGACAGAAAAATAACCCGACGCCTGCAAATCTGTTTCTATGTGTGCCCGCTAACTACAGTAGAACTTCGCTATAACTGACTCGGTTATAACTTATAAGGTAAACTCGGATACAAAGTACCGCAATGTACGTCAACGTATTAGACGGTATTGTATATAACGTACACCGAAAATATAACGTACTAAATTTTAGAAAGTAACGTACTAAATTAAAACCTAAAAATAACTTTAAAAAACTAAAAAGTAACGTACTAAATTAAAAACTAAAAAAAACTTTAAAAAACTAAAAAGTAACGTACTAAATTAAAAACTAAAAAATACTAAGAAAACTAAAAAGTAACGTACTAAATTAAAAACTAAAAAAAACTTTTTAAAAACTAAAAAGTAACGTACTACAAATTTTAGAGACCCGCCAAGTACGCCCTAACGAAATTCTACTGTATCGACTGAAACCATTACTATGGTAACCATTGATATAACAGTTAATTAAAATGCTTTCGGTTTGGCGTTGTTGAAGCGTCTAGAACTGCATGTCTCTCGAAACTTGCGGCGCTACTCTGCATTGAGTTCAACTGGCTGTTGATCGCGATATACTGTAGTAGTTCTTCTTGAATAGGACCGTAAAATCGAGAGATTCTTTTCCCGGTAACTCGGCTATTGACGAGAACGCGATAATAAAATGATTAACAGCAGTATAGAAGATGCTTTCAACGCACTTCGACTGGCGACCGCGTGTGCACACTATAATATGCGCAGTGGGTATAATAAAATAACGACCATACTATACATGTATGTCGAGGCTATGAGCGAATATAGTCGTCTAGGAGTGTAACGACCAGCAGAAGTGCCACTATTTTTATAAGCGCGGAACAGTGCTGTCTCGCTCGGTGGTGATTCGATAACTGTCCGTTCACTTGGCCTCCCACGACCGCCTGTTCGTTTCTCCTCAGCGGGTGGCTCGTGACCCGCGGTTCCTCTCTGGCCTGAGGAATCTTCGGTGTCCCGC
The DNA here is from genome assembly GCA_018105865.1 of Metaphire vulgaris. Classification (NCBI taxonomy): domain Eukaryota; kingdom Metazoa; phylum Annelida; class Clitellata; order Crassiclitellata; family Megascolecidae; genus Metaphire; species Metaphire vulgaris. The sequence continues at coordinate 17,135,253 of CM030838.1, read as the reverse complement.
GCTCCTTCGTCTGCGGTGCCTTTTCGACGGGCCTAAAATAGTGAATATATATATATATATATATATATATATATATATATAATTATAATTATATATATATATATACAGGGCGCAAAAAACCGGACTATATTAAATGCAAACCTAAGTGTGACTAGTCCGGTTTTTTGCATATATATATATATATATATATATATATATATATATATATATATATATATATATATATATATATATATATATATACGAGCCTAGAGGCCTAATAGAATTTTATGCTTATGTCTGACAGTATTTGCTTTTCAAAATAGCGTAGTGAAAAACTTCTGAATTTTTCTGTAATCTTAAATGTAGGCCTATGTGATTTTGAATATAAAATTATGTAGGCCTCATTTTATATATATTAATATATGCGATTAGATTATAGAACAACTGTCTGCGAAAAGAAATAGCCGATGAATTTTAAACAAAAATTAATTATTATTATATTTTTATTTTTTATTAATTAATTATTTATTTATTTATAATTTATTTATTAATTTTATTATTATATTTTTATTTTTATTTTATATTTTTATTATATATTATTATTATAATAATTATTATCATCCGAAATTTGAGAAGTTTAAACTTTTGCAAGTTCACATTTTTAGGCGACATATTTCTGTATACGTTCGGCCAATCGCACTAACGGATCACTTATTAAAAAAGTGCGGTCTTAGAATAAATGCATTGCACTGAAATCTCTCCCTGCACCGCTAAGCCCTTGAGCTAATACAGCATTCGTACCATCCACTTTGCACTTCCTACTGCCCACTCTGTCACGGTGTCCAGTACGTAGCTCTAAAGCTCCGAGATAGACCTACGTTTTGGGACGCGACGCCACCCTGTTTAAATATTTATAGGTCTTAAGTAAGTATAAAATGACGCGTGCGAGCTAGTGGCGGCTCTAGGATTTGGCAAAGGGGGGGCCGTTGGGGTGGCAACTTCTAATCATGAGGGCCAACCATTTGTTGTTTAATGTGTATAGCATTAAGTATAGGGTCCCAACTGGGGGGGGGGCACTGGAGGGCCAGGCTCTCAATAGGGGGCACGGGCCCCCCTGGCCCCCCCGGTGGAGCCGCCACTGGTGCGAGCGAGGTAGGCAGGCCTACATCTCCACTGTATTATTATTATTATTACTATAATTATTATAATTTTTATTATTATTATTATTATTATTATTATTATTATTATTATTATTATTATTATTATTATTATTATTATTATTATTATTATTGCACTCGATGCAAGACTCCGCATCAGAAAAACCGCTTGCATTTTTAAGTACGAAGTAATTTCGTTTGTTACGCAATAAAAAGTCAAGCATAGTTCTACAGATTTTTGCAAAAACGCTATGAATACCCAAGTGCATTTTAGGCAGCACGGCTATTTCTAGGATTATCAATTGGGGGGGGGGGAGTTGTCGGTATATTCTGGGGGTCGATCCCTGCTGAAAAAGTCTGACAAGCAAAAAATGGTCATCCCCGGCTCAACAGATTGTCCCTTGTCCCTTCGTAAAATATTCTGACAACCAAAAAAGGTCATTCCTGGCTCAGATGGGGGGGGGTGTCGGTCTCAAATTTGTGGTGTTGGTGGAGCTAGGGGGTGTACAAATTTCTCTGATTTTAGGGAACTTCGACACCAATTCGTTTTGAGGATCTAGTCGTGATCTCTGGGGGCGCCGACAGTTTTTTGCCCCCCCCCCACACATTTAATTATTGAACTGCATTATTATTAAGTGTCATTATTATCAAAAGATTCAACGCCTGGCCAAGAAAACCGTTTAGCATAGTTCGAAATGTTGCTATTCTGTCACTGAATATTTTTTGGATGGATGGATGGAGAGAGGGAGGGAGAGAGACATCTAATCTACAACGAGCGATGACTTCGGAATTAATTTGTTTCCATTAGCGATCCCATCCTGGAATCCCGGATTCGATGGAAGATGGACGGACAGCAAGGACGTGGAAGTCTCCGACAGAAACGAAGCACAGCTGTCGAACGCGACGCGTCAATAATAATAGTAATGGTTATCTCCCTGTTATCTATCTATATCAACGCCGCGAAGCGGGGGTTAGGGGGTGTCTGTGTCATCTTTTCCCCGCTAATCGTCGATCTCTTACGAAGTCGAGACGCCGTCTGCCAATGAAGACGGATGGCACCGGAGAGGCCGCAGACGGCGAAGGATCGAGGCGAGGCGAGGCGCGGCGGTCGCGCGGCGTCGTCTCCGTCTCCGGCGAGATTCCGTTAGCGTCGAACGAGACAGCAACGGATAGAAACCAGCCGACGAGAAGAGAGAGAGAGAGAGAGAGAGAGAGAGAGAGAGAGAGAGAGAGAGAAAGAGAGAGAGAGAGAGAGAGAGAGAGAGAAAGAAAGAGAGAGAGAGATAGAGAGAAAGAAAGAGAGAGAGAGAGAGAGAGAGAGAAAGAGAGAGAGAGAGAGAGAGAGAGAGAGAGAGAGAGAGAAAGAAAGAGAGAGAGAGACGCCATTCTCAGACCGGTTGTCACCCGGACCCCGGAACTGCAATCGTCAAGCGATCTGTCAATTATCTCTGTCTCTGTCTGTCTGTCTGTCTCTCTCTCTCTCTCTCTCTCTCTCTCTCTCTCTCTCTCTCTCTCTCTCTCTCTCTCTCTCAGCTACTTCTGGTGTCGTGTGAAGTTGTTTGTCTTCCATTGTGCGCGTGTGTTCGAAACTGATTGGCCATTCGTTCGGTCGTCGCTAACGACGCCAAAATCGATCGAATTTCGGTTTTACCTTATATAATATATAGATCGTGATTGAATAACTGCGTGCCTGGTTCGAAAAGAGCCTATAATTAATGGGAAAGAAATTTTCTCGGGCAAAGTTTTAGACCCCTCTAAGTCTTTGCTCGCCTGGGTTAATTAAAGAGATTTAAGATCGTGAAAAATGTCCCGAGTTTCTGGGCTCGACAGGTACCAGTAAAGTGGTCCAAATTGTAAATCGTCCACACATTGTCGTAACAAAAGTGAATGTTCGGCAGCCGCTGTCTGCGGTGTTGGACAAAATCGCCTCTGGATTTATCGTTATTTTCGATGGATATTGGCAACTTTTAAAATGTTCTACAGCTGCTATAGAGAACTGCGTGAATTTGTCGGGACAGTATAATACTAGAAACGACTGTCGATGGCAGTGTCAGAGAGCGGCGGCTGGAGTTTCTCAATGTCCGCTTGGCATCGCTGCGTTTGCGGCGGCAACCACTGGAGCCGAAGAGGATGTCAAGGGTCGTGACCTTCCGACCTTCTGCAGCGATAGTATATTGTCCACGAAAAAGGTCAAAAGAGCTCTGCGTTCCATCGAAGGAGTCTTTCTAACAAGATTATTTCAATGTAACACACACACACACATCTCTCGATCTCTGTCTGTCTGTCTGTCTGCCTGTCTGTCTCTCACTCTTTGTCTGTCTCTGCCTCTGTCTGTCTGTCTGTCTGTCTGTCTGTGAGTATATGTCTGCGTGCGTCTCACCCCTCTCTCTCTCTCTCTCCGCACACACACACATACATACATATAATATATATATATATATTATATATATATATATAATATATATATATATATATATATATATATATATATATATTAGCGTCTCATCCCTCTTTTCTCTCCACACACACATACATACATATAATATATATATATAATATTACACTGGTCTACGTCAATTTTGCTGACTTGAAGACAACATGTGATCTTTATGTATTTTGGTGTGCTGAATCCAAAAATCACACCCATTTTCTCCTATCACGTCCAGTTTTTCCGCAAAACGCTGTTTACTGATTTACTGTTTACTGTAATAATGTAGCATTATGTATTATAATTCTTTAGCTATATTGAATATGCAAAAAGTTAAGGATGTGCAAAAAGATATGCTTAATATGCAGTGGGCATAACTATTTAATAATACAACAGTTTAATAGGCAGTTTTAAACTGCAGACGTCAGCATTTTATGGATATAGGCCTATATAAGCAGCGTGAAACCGACGGCAGCATTCAGTCGTTCATGAGGCTTACAAGTCGCAGTAAATTTAACTATTCTAACTAGCTTTCTGTGGAATATGTCACCCAGCACCCGAACACTTCGTGAGCAGTGCAGGAATGATCCTGACAAATTTTGCTACATCTGAGGTTGCTTTACAACACCTAAACAAAGGAGATAGGTGTCTGAATTTGTGCATAAAGCTTAGCATGCATATTTCGCAGTTAAATTGAGTGACCAGGAAAACCTTGGGCACCACATAAAGTGTGCAGGACATGTGTTGAAAGCCTCAGACAGTTCATAATGTGACTAAAGGTCAGAGAAAAAGTCTTAACTTTGGAGTTCCAATGGTGTGGCGAGAGCCTCGAAACCATGCATGTTGATGACTGCTACTTCTGTCTGGTAAATATTTCAGGCATGTCCACAAAGGCAAAATCTTCCATCCAGTACCCAAATCTCCCCTCTGCTCTGAGACCAGTTGCTCACTGTGACAAAGTTCCTGTACCTATTTGCACTACTTTGGGAGTTCCTTACGAAGATGAATTTTGTCAGTCAACAGACACCGATTGCGAAGATTTCGTGGCCTTAGAAGTTGACGCTGGAATGCACCAAACATTCAAGCAAGCTGAGTTTAATGACCTAATATGAGACCTAGATCTGCCGAAGTCGTCAGCAGAGTTACTGGGTTCAAGACTGAAGGAAAAGAATCTGTTCAGTGTTGGCCCCAGGAACCACGCTTATGTATCATGGCAGAGAGAATGAATCTTTTCAAACATTTCCATATGGAGGAGGAGTTTGTATACTGCATCAACATCAAAGGACTTTTTGAATCAATGGGATGTTATAGTTGTAGACAAGATGCTTTTTGCGACCTGATTACTGACTTACTTGGCAACTTAAGAGTCGAGAATTATGACCTTTCAGTTAAAAATTCGAAGATTGCTTTTCGAAGACTGGGAGCAAACATGAGTGTCAAGTTGCATTTCTTTCATAGCTATCTGAACTTCAAATCTTGGAGCTATGAGTGAAGAACAAGGAGAATGCTTCCATCAAGACATCAAGACCATGGAACGTAGATATCAAGGCAGATGGAACTCGAACATTATGGCAGACTAAGTACTGCTGGTGTTTACAGCGTGACAACTGTGACCATAACTATACCGGAGCATCCAAAAAGAAGATTCCTTTCTCAAAACTTAAATTTAAGCAACTAGCTATTGCTCTTATTGCTCTCTTGGTTAGAAGACAGACTCATTTTTGGGCTGAATAAAAAATATTACGTGTTATCGGTTCTTCAGAATTTCCTATTTTCCCTTATGTTTGACTTTAACACCTTTAATTAAGCATTCCTAATTTGCGAAAAAATTTGACGTGTTGCATAATTTTTGACTTCATATCTGGAATCAGCACCTCTCAATTGGGTAAAATCAGCAAAAATACCTAGGTCAGCAGAAATTTTTTTTAAAAATGTAGACCAGTGTTATATATATATATATATTTATTTATTTATTTATATTCATATAATATGAGGGGCAACTGACTTGGCTTTAAAGTGACGTCCTTGGTTCGAACTCCCACCGAATTTTCGGCAACGATCGTGTATTTCCGGAAGCTTTCGGATTTTGCCTCGCGAAGCGAGAGCTGGGATTCGAAGACTCCGTCGGTTCGAT
>CM030838.1:17112052-17119552 GCA_018105865.1 Metaphire vulgaris | reverse complement strand
CAGTTTGTTCGTCTTGGAGGCACTAGATATGGACATGTCACATGATATTAAAACGCAACCCAACCCTTCATGGTTCGGACCCAACCCACGAAAACGATAGGATTACTTGACCCAACCCAACTCAACGTAACGCGCTACAATTTCTTAAACCACGACATATTTTCAGGCCCAACCCACCGTAAAAATGAAAATGTCTGACCCAACCCAATCCAAACCAATCCAACCCAACCAAACCCATGGGTAGACCCAATCATTGCTTTAAAATAAGTGCCTAATTGCATGGAACGGTGCAGATCTGCATCGCATTCACTTTAACTGTCCGCAGCTCTCCACTTGCATGCATCGACCAAATTTCCGCAACAATCTTCTTTCCATTGACGACGCTTTCACCTTCAGGTCAATTACCTTACACCTGTATCAGTCTTCAACGACGACGACGACACCTGCATAAGACTCCACATGTGTCAGATTAGAATTTCTCAGTTCGCCGCCACTTTTCCTCGAAATTTGAACGCACACCTATTCTATTCTATTCTTTTCTATTCTATTTTATACTTGACAATTTATAGAGCGCCGTAAACATGACGAAGTCCAAAGACAAAAGCGCTTTACCGTCAAAAAGCACCTGATGCACTTTACCCGTGCGATTATCGCACGCCAACCTGTAGGCTGTGACGACCTTGACAAAACACGCGCTATATAAATGTGAGGTGTAGCAGCCTTGGGCAGATACATTCGCCTATTTTTACCTGGATATATGCGCGAAGCCGATTAGATTGACCTGGCTCTAATGCCATTTGGATTTGGTGCGTCATCGGCTGATGCCTTGGGCATTATGATAGTGGCGCTATAGAAGTTGATTGATTGATTGATTGATTAGAACGTGTTACAACCGTTGAAATCCTGCTGGACCTATTTGGATCCGATACCTTTGGTTTGAGGCGGAATAGGTTTGACTCGAACATTTTAGAAGAAAGCCGCTGCCATGGTAACCGCGTTGAAAAGGCGCGAAAACGCAGACGAATAGAAAAAAAGTCGACCAACGAAGTTTCGAGACTCAACACGCGTCGCAAAACTTTCAGTCGACGACGACTCATCAAAGAAAATGCATAGACTGTGAAATTTCTCCTCACAAAGGCATTTGGGCAATTTTCTTAACCAATAAGCAACGCCTTTGCCGTCATTTTCCACTGCTAAGTTGGCAATGCCATCGACTAATAAACATTCCAATATTCGAATAAAAGGCGCGACATAAACAGCATCAAGTGACGAAATGTTTAGCATTCTATAGCCTATCGTTGCTACGATGCCTATATCAGCGGCGTAGCCAGGATTTCCGGAAGAGGAGGGCCTGGTTTTGACCGTGACAAACTTCGAAAAAATCTTGACAAGCAAGACAAGCAAAAAAAACAAAAAAACAAAAAAGGTCGTCACTTCTTACACCTTTACATTATATACCATTTAGAATTTTTCGGTCGGCAGCCAAGGGGGTATTACCTCTAAAATCGCGTCCGAAAATAAAAAAATGTTTAGAATCTCATTTTAAAATTTATTTCGTCGGCATCCAATGGGGGTTTAACCCCCAAGCCCCCTGGCTACGCCACTGGCCTATATAGTATATGCATCGACTTTTAGCACCTGTGACATTGATTTGTCGGCGATATATTTACGCAGTCCGATGGCATCGCGAACGGATTTCCGTCTCTGACCTTAAAGATCGGTTTCCAAGGAGACGAACCACGTGACTCAGCGACAGTCGATTCGTGATGTCATCGCCGCCTAATTGGATCGTGACGTCCGGCGGGGGATAGCCGCCGCTGGCGACGCACTGCAGCGCCGACGGAACGCTCTCTCTGAACACCAGGTGGCGCTCCGTCGTCCATCTGTCGCCCCCGTCCGCCACTTCCGGCATGTCGCCATCTGTCGGCGAACCGCCCTCCAGCGACAGACCGTCGATTGGCGCTACAACAATTTTTTTACGTTTACAGCAACGGCGCTACAACAATCTTTACGTCTAACTGCAGACAGAGCTCACGCTTGTAAATTCTAAGATAAGAATTTAGAGTTTCAAAAACGTTAGACCGGTTAAATTATGGTGTGTGTGTGTGTGTGTGTGTGTGTGTCTTCCTTTCTCAACCGGGTTAATGAGACCTTAGCATTCGCATTGCAGTTGAACGGAGTGAATGTATGTAAGAAAAATACGTGTGCTAATAAATGTTATGGAATAATAACACTGGTCTACGTCAATTTTGCTGACTTGAAGACAACATGTGATCTTTATGTATTTTGGTGTGCTGAATCCAAAAATCACACCCATTTCCTCCTATCACGTCCAGTTTTTCCGCAAAACGCTGTTTACTGATTTACTATTTACAGTAATAACGTAACATTATGTATTATAATTCTTTAGCTATATTGAATATGCAAAAAGATAAGGATGTGCAAAAAGATATGCTTAATATGCAGTGGACATAACTATTTAATAATACAACAGTTTAATAGGCAGTTTTAAACTGCAGACGTCAGCATTTTACGGATATAGGCCTATATAAGCAGCGTGAAACCGACGGCAGCATTCAGTCATTCAAAAGGCTTACAAGTCGCAGCAAAATTAATTCTTTTAAATGGGTTTCTGTGGAATATGTCAACCAGCACTCGAACACTTCGTAGACGGTGCAGGAATTATCCTGACAAGTTTGGGTACATATGTGGTTGTTTTACAACACCTAAACAAAGGAGAGATATGTCTGAATTTGTGCATAAAGCTTATAATGCAAATTTCGCAGTTAAATTGGGTGACCAGGACAACCTTGGGCACCACATAAAGTGTGCAGGACATGTGTTGGAAGCCTCAGACAGTTCATAATGTGACTAAAGGTCAGACAATGGACTGAAGGTTAGAGAAAAAGTCTTAGCTTTGGAGTTCCAATGGTGTGGCGAGAGCCTCGAAACTATGTTGATGACTGCTACTTTTGCTTTGTAACTATTGCGGGCATGTCCACAAAGACAAAATCTTCCATCCAGTACCCAAATCTCCCCCTCTGCTCTGAGACCGGTTGCTCACTGTGACAAAGTTCCTGTGCCTATTTGCACTACTTTGGGAGTTTTCGATGACGATGAATTTTGTCTGTGAACAGACACCGATGGTGAAGATTTCGTGGCGTCAGAAGTTGACGCTGGAATGCACCAAACATTCTACCAAGCTGAGTTGAATGACCTTGTACGAGATCTAGATCTGCCAAAGTCGTCAGCATAGTTACTGGGTTCAAGACTGAAGGAAAAGAACCTGTTGAGTGTTGACTCCGGGTAACCACGCTTATGTATCTTGGCAGAGAGAATGATCTTCTGAAAAATTTCCATGTGGGAGGAGGAGTTTGCATACTGCATCAACATCAAAGGACTTATTGCATCAATGGGATGTTATAGTTGTAGACAAAATGCTTTTTACAACCGGATTACTGACTTTCTTGGCAACTTCAGAGCTGAAATTATGACCTTTCAGTTCAAAATTCAAAGATTGCTTTTCGAAGGCTGGGAGCAAACAATGAGTGTCAAGTTGCATTGCCTTCATAGCTACCTGAACTTCAAATCTTGGAGCTATGAGTGAAGAACAAGGAGAATGCTTCCATCAAGACATCAAGACCATGGAACGTAGATATCAAGGCAGATGGAACTCGAACATGATGGCAGACTACTGCTGGTGTTTATAGAGTGACAACTGTGATCATAATTATATACCGGACTCCCGGAGCATCCAAAAAGAGAAGATTCCTGCCTCAAAACTTAAATTTAAGCAACTAGCAATTGTTCTTATTGCTCTCTTGGTTAGATGACAGACTAATTTTTTGGCTGAATAAAAAAATTACGTGCTATCAGTTCTTCAGAATTTCCATTTTCCCTTATGTTTGACTTTAACACCTTTAAATAAGCATTCCTCATTTGCGAAAAAATTTGACGTATTGCATAATTTTTGACTTCATATCTTGAATCAGCACCTCTCAATTGGGTAAAATCAGCAAAAATACTTAGGTCAGCAGAAATTTTTTTTAAAAATGTAGACCAGTGTAATTATCGTCAGTATGTTGCATAACAGCGATGCCTTATGTAGCATCATAACTAGCATTCAACGTGTGCAATTGCTATTATTGATTTGATCACTTGCTATGCTATGCTATAATGTCAATTTATATAGCGCAATAATCATGGCCGAAGGCCAAAGTCAAGAGCACTTTTCACACTGCACTTATAATGAGTCGAGAGTTGAAAATAGTTGGTTCACTGCGTACACTGTGAACCATTTAAACCTCGATGGTGAGGTGGAGGGAGGGTTTGAAATTTTTACTATTCTGAGAAAATTCGATCCAATTTATTAAAGACAAATGGTGATTAGGAAGATTTGCAAAATTCTCGAAATCGTCTTCGACTGTGGATTCCCGTAGAATCCCGTGTTGATTCTGCCCCGCTACTGAGAAAATCGCAGATTTCTCGCTGGTTTTCGGTAGAACACGGTGTCTCGAAGACGTGCTAACGCCACGAATCCGCGGATATTTCTACATCCTCTAACACCCCCCAACACCCCCTCCAAATTTGAAACCGACACCCCCTCCCAAAATTGTTTCCAATCCGAGCCTGTGATGCACCCATAACACCCTCCAACACCCCTCCAATTTGAGACCGACAAACCCCAATTTGATAATCCTAGAAATAACCCTGCACGAATCTAATATTACAACGCATGGAAAAGGTGCTTTGCAACAACAACAACAACAACAACTCGGGCAGAAGGACGATTTGAAAAGAGACGCTTCGTCATTTCCCCTCGCGGTCAATCCCTAACGGATTTTCGTCATCCATCAGGCATCCAGGCAGCCGATTCCCGTACGTGACGCGCAAAAAGAAAACCCCGGAATTAATCCGGTTCCGGTGCGCGTGCCGGACAAGAGTCCGGCCTCTGATCCAGCGCGTGTCGCGCGCTGATCAATTAGACAATCCACAACAGACAGAAAGGGTGCTCGAAGAACGGTGTCTGGCCAGATGGGACGACCAGTCTGGCCTAAGCCCCGATCAATCAGCGCCCGGTCCAATGTGATGGCAGCGGTTCATTTTTGCAGCACCTTCGGGCAAAGATGCATCGGGTTCTTCTGTCCGGTTCGGGTGTTGAAATTGAATAAGAAGCTGAAAATAATATACTGTACTGTATTTTTGCCATGTCGCGGAGCGTTCATATAGCGCATCGTTTGGACGAGCATTCGGAAGCCATTTTGAATTGGATAGAGTTTTTAGCGTTTTCACGAAATCCCTAACTTTGTTAGGGTTTATGATATATGTTTATGATATATGTTTATGATATATATATATATATATATATATATATATATATATATATATAAAGAGAGAGAGACAGAGAGGGAGAGAGGAGAGACAGCATGTGAAAGAGAATGATAGAGAAAGAGAGAGAAAAGAGAGTTAGTGAGAGAGTGTGTGTGAGTGAAAAGAGAGAGAATGAGAGCGTGTGAGTGAGAAAGAGAGAGCGATAGTGAGAGAGAGAGAGAGAGAGAGAGAGAGAGAGAGAGAGAGACAGAATTACCGCGTATGAAGACGTGATGAGTGACGAAACCAAGCAGCGTGTTCTGCGGCCCATTAACTTCGCACGAATAGTTTCCGCTATCCTCTTGATATGTTTCTAGGACACACACGCACACACGCACACACACACACACACGCACACACACACAGACAAGAAGTCCTGTAGCAGTGGCAAAGAGTTTAGAAATCGTCGGCAACAAAGACCTCTAACGAAAGACAAACTACAGTGAAGTCCCATTCGCTCGCATTCGGATTACACGAACTACCGCTTGACACGGACTATTTTCTCTCTCTCTATTTAAAGAATGAATGGACAATTTGAAATAACTATATAACCTCATTCGTATCATGGGATTCGAGCACAGTTATTATATAGACGGTTGCCTCCAGTGGTACCACCGTACCAGCAATATTATAGGCATTGGTTTGCTTAAAGTGGCTATTGTCGGTAGAATTTCGGTAGAAAACTCCATTTAAAACTTCGACAAGATCTTGGAAAACTTTTTCAAGAGCAAGTTCATACAGTACCATAGAATTTAATACTCACTGGACGTATCCTATCTATGGAAAAGACGGCGAAAAGTTTACACCAATGATCTGCCGGCGTCTTTGCTAAACTTTAGACAATGGTCACCATGGTTACCATAGAAATTACCGTAAAACTTCTGATAAAAGCTCCGGCTTCTATTGAGACAAGCGGGCTGTATTAGAGACCCGGCTTCTATTTGGAATTTTACGGTAACGCGATCACACTTAACAAAATGACGGAAGAAGACTGCGGACACCGTAGAGTGTATGTAGACTGGTCGTTCTACTCTGTGGTCCAATAAATAAATCCAGCAACAAAACTTGGTAGAAATGTAGCTGAAAAGTCTCCAACACGTCTCTGTTCAGGTTGTTCTAATGTTCCCATGTAGACGAATATTTACGATATGTTTTGTTTCGTGACATACAATCAGTGACGTAACCAAGAGGGGATTTCGGGGGTTAAACCTTCCTTGGCTGCCGAGGAAAAAATTGCCTATGTGTTTCCAAACATTTTTTATTTTCGAGCGCGGTTTTGAGGGTCAACCCCTCCCCCCCGGCTGGCTGCCGACCCACAATTTCTAGAATCTATAGAATGGAATGTAGAGAAGTCAAAGTAAGGTGACGAACTTTTTTGCCTGTCAAGATTTTTCGAAGTTGGTTACGATCAAAACCAAACCCCCCTTTCGGAAATCCTGGCTACGCCACTGAATACGATTGCTGCAAATGAAATATGCTGCAAACAACCTGAACATAGGTGCCCTGGATGTGTGTGTGTGTGGGGGGGGTGTCCTTCAGCTACATTCTTACCAAGATTTATCGAGATTGGTCAAAATCCCGCAAAGTTATAGCCAAAAAGTATGTAAATGGTGCAGGATTTATTGGACCACATGGTAGGGTGCTAGGATAAAATGTCACGGACAAAATGTCATGGGGACAGCATGTCACGAACAAGATGTAATGGGGATAATGGGTAACCCTAAGCCTAACCCGAACCCCAACCCCAACCCGTGACATTTTGTCCGCGGACATTTTGTCCTCCGACATTTTGTACGGCCACGCATGTTAGTGCTAACTGAACCCCCTGCGGTCCTTCCGCGGGCTGCTTACCGGCGAGGTGCAGCGTGAGGATATATGCGGACGGGTTCTGGACGAAGGTGACCCGGAACCTCCGGCTGGACTCGAACGGTTCCATGAGGTTGCCCATCATGTTCACCTGCGATTCCTCGTCCACCTGCGTCTTGCGCCACAGGATCGGATTGTCGAACAGGTTGAAGTAGTCGGCGTGGAACTCGCACTCGAGGCGTATCTCCTCCCCAGAATTCAAAACGTACACCCGCCCCTTTGTCAGCATCCGGACAGAACCCCCTGAACGAAAATAACTGCTCC
>CM030838.1:17047052-17107052 GCA_018105865.1 Metaphire vulgaris | reverse complement strand
CTTTTCAAGGAGCGACTAAATCTTGGAGTTGTATGGTCCAGAGGGCTAGCACCCACTACTGAAATTGTCAGAAATTGATTGCTATTAAAATATATTTCTTATGACAATGGCACTTTTTCTATGTCGTTTTACCTATGGACCTCTAGTAGCTTAGGCCTATAACTTTTGATACTTTTGAAGGAGCGACTAAATCTTTGAGTTATATGGTTCAGAGGGCCAGCACCCTCTTTGGCAGAAATTGATTGCTATTAAAATATATTTCTTAATTTCTTATGACAATGACATTTTATCTATGTCGTTTTGCCTATGGACCTTTAGTTGCTTAGGCCTATAACTTTTGATACTTTTGAAGGAGCGACTAAATCTTGGAGTTGTATGGTCCATAGGGCTAGCACCCTCTACCAGAGCCGGCGCGTGGCTTTCGGGGGTCCCGTGCAATTTTTGCGAGCGCAACGTTTTTGAAATGTCTTGACGAGCAAAAAAAGGTCATCCGTATGAAAACTTAAATATCCGAGGCCGGCGGGGCCCCTGCGGCCGACTGGGCCCCCTACGGCCGCAGTCTTTGCAGGCCCCACGCGCCGGCACTGCATTGAATCGCCTCATTGAATTGCCATGCATAAACCTATACCCCCCACTTAGTACAGTACAACTATTAATTCTTTAATATTCTATGGTTTAACAAAAAACAAACCCATTAAGAGGGCGCGCTTTGTTTCGTTTTAAAATGCTATCGATATACTCATCCATCCGTTCAGTTTTCTTTTCAGTCCATCCTTCTATAGTATCCGCGATGCAGCTTGAAATGTGCCTATATGTATAGGCCTAGTAGCTGTCTGTTATTGTGGCTCGAGACGCAGTATTGTGGATTCTTACCCGGTGAGATGGATGTCGATGCTGCTGACGTCATCCGTTTGCTTTGTCCGTCCATCCATCCATCCATCCATCCATCCATCCATCCATCCATACATTCATACATACATACATACATTCATTCGTCCATTCATTCGGCGTTCCGTCAATACGTCTGTCATTCCGTCACTCCTCTCAGTCTTCTTTTCTTCGATCGCAGACCCGCAGTTTAATCGCGCGTACTGCGTGGGTGGGTGGGTGGAGGGGGCGGGGTGTCAGACGACGGTCGTGTGGGGTTGGGATGGGCGGGGGTGGGAGTGGGGGGGGGGGTTGGATGTGATCCACTTGGGCCTCATCCCGTTCCCAATGCCTTATGACAGTCCATCTGATCCCCTTCTTCGGTTTACCACGTCCCTCCTTCCATCCATCCATCCATCCATCCATTTATCCACCCATACCTCCTTCGTCCAGCCTTTTCCAGTCTGTGTGTGTTCCGTTTGAACGTACAGTCGAATACCCGTCTGCGCGAAACTCAAGCACGTGAAAGAAGTTAACGTCCGTTTTGGCGTGTTAGGTCATCAATGCGCTATATAAATAAAATATTAATTTCTGATTCTAGTGGTTTCTTTCTTTTCTCTCTCTCTCTCTCTCTCTCTCTCTCTCTCTCTCTCTCTCTCTCTCTCTCTCTCTCTCTATCGCCTGTCTTCTTCTCCATCTGTATCGTTCTGTCGCTGTCTCTCTGTTTCTCTGTGCGTCTCTTCTTTCTGTGCGTCTCTCTCTCTCTCTCTCTAATCCTCGATGTTTGTCTCTATAGAATTTTTCTATAGACTTTTTGTCTTCCAACTGGATTTTTGACATACACAGCCAAAGTACACAGCCCAATAGAGGCACATTATGTCCAAATAAACACCTTTAATAAAACAAATTTCCAACTCCGCCACCTCAAACCTCTATGTCTATAACCGAACACCCCGTAGCAGTCGGGTGCAATGCAGTTAACCGAAGTATATACACATTCTATAAATCATGACTACCCTATCACTTTAATAACCGAGATAAGTGAGTAGGTAAGTCAACCAGATTTCTATAGCGCCCCTACCGGAGTGCGAGATAATAGCTTCTTTTCCTCTTTACCTTTTCCACGCCCCGTGATTTACGCCGCGTATTGGAGACCATTCCAGGCAAACGGTAGAGACGGAAAGGCTTAGAAATTGCCTTTCAAAAGGCGATTGCCGTCCATTTACCATACAAACTGTTGATCCGAAATGGATTTCTATCCATCGAAATGGATCCATTATGAGTCCGCGTCCCGCTGGATTGGATCCGGATCCACAATAGGCGCCGATACGGACTGTCATCGATCATGCATTTCCTGTACAATCATCATCATCATCATCATCATCATCACCATCATCATCATCATCATTGCTGTTTTCACTTCTGACAATTTCGCACTGGTGACGCGCAAAATAACAGAAGCGCCTATATTCCTCCTCCTCCTCCTCCTCCTCCTGTCCAGCAGTTATTCACCGTAACGGCGTGAATTGCCCGCTCCAAGCGGCGATTTTTCTCGAACGTCAAGTCTGCCCTGGTTTAAATATGACACGCTGACTATACTGGCCCGGCCCGGCCCGGCCCGGCCCAGCCGCGTTCGCTCGCATCCCTCCCAATACCACCACGGGATCAAAAACTGCCGAGACAGCATACATGTCATACGGCACGCACCCATGCAATGCACAAGGAAGCGTACTTTATTTTTCGCGCAACTGGCCCGGCAAGTAAGTAAGTAAGTAAATTCAGCCATTAATCCATCACGCGTCCTTCCGTTGTCCTCGGTTTTGCATTATTCACCGCGGCCGGGGTTTCGTTCGCCGTTCCGCGGCGATCCCATCAATTAGAACGCCTTGTGGAACGCCGACGACGCCGTGAGGGTCAAATAACGTCGCTTTTCCTCCCCTCCCTACCCGCCCCCGCCCCAGATAAGACGTCATCGTCGTCGGATGATGACGTAAGCAGCGATGATAATTTCGTGTGAATTATTTTGACGCTTAATCGCGCCACGATCACGTGACGTCTAAAACACGCGTCAAAGGTCAAGCGAATCACGCCAGATAGATAGGTAGATAGATAGAGAAAGAAAGAAAGAAAGAAAGAAAGAAAGAAAGAAAGAAAGAAAGAAAGAAAGAAAGAAAGAGAAAGAAACAGACGGACAGACAGAGACAGAGAGGTAGACAGAGACAGACAGAGAGACGGACAGAGGGAGAGAAGAATACGCATATAAAGCAACAATAGGTCATCAGAGACATTCTGAAATAGAAAAACTTCTGACATATTCGCCTGAGAAGAAAGTCTCGGAGTCGGCGTCACTGTCTCCACCAAAAGCAGACGGCCCTGGTGGTCACGTGACGAAAGACGTCATCTTCTGTTACAGACGACACCGAAAAGCGCGGGAGACTTCCTTGCGAAAACTTCAAACGCAGCTATAGGCTACAGGCAAAATAATGATGATGATGATGATGATGATGATGACGACGACGAATGATGCTAAGGATGATGATGATGATGACGACGAATGATGCTAAGGATGATGATGATGATGACGACGATGATGATGATGAATTGCGCTAAATGATGGCGAATATTCACAGATGAACGGTATTTCAAACGTCACCAACGTCATCATCATCATCATCACCCGTTATCGCGACTGACCCATCGACATGGGTCAGTCGCGATAACGGGTTCTTGTCATGCGGTAATACCGTGGGGACGGGGACATTTATGACGGTAATGCCTCGGTAGCGGTATTACAAATACGATAAAGATAATATTGATGACGCTGTGGAGGCGTTCTTGCTTTTCTGCATGTAGAGTAATTTTAGTAACCAAGTAGGTTATTTGTTAAGTATGCATGGGTGGAATTAAAACACGGCGCTAGAGCAACCGATTGACGTAGCAGTGCACCGGAAGTACTGCCTAGCACTTCCTTTTCCTGCGTCCCTTTTAACTTGTTTTGTCTCGGGCAAATGACATGACTTGTTATATTATTTCATCACTCGAAGTTATAAATGAAAAAACACGACACCGATAAATTCATTGAAAGTAAAAGTGAGTGAATATCTTTCCAAACGTAGAACGGAGCGAGTGATGTGTAGCTACGGGAAGATTTGTACAACGAAGGACGCTGTCGCACTCGGCTGAGTGACGAAGCTATTGTCAATCTTTTCTGTTGTTTTTGACGTTATAATTCAGAGGCAAAACGCAGTAGTATATTACTATAAGTGGTTTTGTTAACATATGTTTAACGGCTTACTGCGGGGACAATGAGAGGACCGAAAAGGCTGGTGCGGTGATGGAGCGGGGATGGGGGGACAAATGCTGCGGAGATGGGGCGGGGGAGGGGATAACCAATGTGCGGGGACGGGGAGAAATGTTTGGGTGCGGGGTGGGGTTGGGGGGGGGGTAAAAAGCTATCCCCGTGTCTGTCACTCTCTAGTGTCTAAAAGCCTTGCTCGATAGTAATCATTGAGAAACTGTGTGGCGCACAATAAACGTCCCCCACACAGAAAAAAAACTACACGAAATCGACGGGAACAAGAGAGCAGGAGGTCGTCACGCATCATTACCCAGCCGTGTTCCTTCTTTTGTGCCTCCTGACGGCATCTTGATGGGGTCCATGGTCGTTCGATACGCCCGGCTGGCCACCGCCGCCGCCGCCGCCGCCGCCGCCGCCCTCCAATGAGCCGGATCCTCTTTCGGACTCCGCGGTTTGGGGGGAGGGAGGGGGGCGGTCCTGACCACTGCTCGCTTGGCCGACCATCATAAGTCTCGCGCTCCATTCTTTCTGTCAATTCCAGGAACTGTATTTTTTATATTCTAGCCGAGGACGAAAGAGCAGTTGCTCAAATACCATCGATATCCAAAGTATTTTGCGGCGAAATCAAGATATATATATATATATATATATATATATATATATTTATTATTTTCAGAATCTGATCGAAGCTTCATTGAAATAGAAACAAGAGTAATTAGATATTGATGTAGATTGTAGAAGTATGCCATTACTACTACTACTACTACTACTACTACTACTACTACTACTACTACTACTACTACTACTACTACTACTACTACTACTACTTCTACTACTACTACTACTACTACTAATAATAATAATTGGCTTAAAGTGGTTTATTAGGATCTCTCCTGTTTTAAAACCCAACGTGACGTCATTAAATTACGAAGTTAGGCCTACTACTAACATCCAAGCTCTATATAAATTCACGAGATTTTACTTATTTACTGGAACAATACCTGTAAGGTGTTGACGCGGAGCCTGATGGGACATGGAACATCAGGAAGAAAGATGCCTAAATCATCGAAACATTTATTCATTCTTTATTTATTACTGATTATTATCTTTTTGTTCGACAGTCCATCGGTCACTTTCACTCATTCCTTTCTCTAGATCCTTCATTCTCCGGTCGTTCGCGTTTACCTCGTCTGTGTGAGTTAATTCCTTCCTTTTTTCTGTTCGTCGAGTCTTTTTATCTCATCCGTTCGAACACGATCGGTCTCCAGTCGCATCAAAGTCGATGTTGCTGTGTGAGCGTAATTTCCATCGACGCGCATAAAATCGCGAAAACCGGAAGCGAGGCTAAAAGAACCGGAAACCAGAAACAGACTGTTGTCGCCGTCACGGCCGGATATGACGTCACGGCGGAAGAAGAAGAAGAAGAAGAAGAAGAAGAAGAAGAAGAATCGTGCCCTGGTTCAGTAGACTAGCCTCAGGCGCGTTCTAACATTTTGACGCCTGCATTATTCGCTAATGTTTCTTGTGTAGTCGGTGTTGACGTAATCTGGGATAAAACTGAGAGAGAGAGAGAGAGAGAGAGAGAGAGAGAGAGAGAGAGAGAGAGAGAGAGAGAGATAGGAATACAGACAGACAGAGACAGAGATAGAGAGACAGAGAGAGAGAGAGAAAGGCAGAGACAGAGAGACAGACAGACAGACATACAGACGAAAAGAAAGACAGCCAGACAAAGAGAGACAGGAACAGAGACAGAGACAGACAGCGACAGACAGATAAAGAGAGACAGAAACGTAAACAGAGACAGAGACAGACATAGACATACATAGAAAGAGAGACAAACAGACAGGGACAAATATACAGAGACATACAGACAGAGACAGAGAGACAGAGACACGGGCAGGCAACAGTCGAGCTTTGGTCAGGTCCTCGGGTCCTGCGATGGAATAAACAGGAACAGAATTTTAGCGTCGGAAGCCGAGATCGAGCAACGCCATGAAGTATTACGGCGAATGCGGAGGGGGTCGGAGGGGGGGTACGTGCGGGCAGGTGCCCGGCTGTTGGACTGCCGCAACGCCCTGCTGTCCATTGTTCCAAACTATCGGGGGTGGTTTGTCTAAGCCCCACCTCGGCAGGACGCGATAGGGAGGGGTGTCTGGCCAAACACCATGCGATCAGCCGAGGCCGAGAAAAACCGACGTGGGCGCCGGAGATTACAGTAAATAATACAAATCCCCTTTTCACGCGGACCATGCAGGCCCTCTTCCCAAGACGACGCGTACAGGGAGGCGCTCACCGCACCGCCAACGCTATGGATTAGACTCCCTGTTGGAATGCACGGGATATTATACGGATTATTGCCGGGCAGTGTTGCTTATATATATATATATATATATATATATATATATATATATATATATAGATTAGCGGTGTGGATTTTCGCCTTCTTATTTAAGAAAACCTTATGGAAATTTTCAGAACGCGTTGAAAGAACTGTCGAATGGGAGAGAAGGACATTATAATAATAATGTGTTAAAAATCTGGAGCCAATTTCTCATGTTGAGTTGAGATTTTACCCGATTAGTGGGAAAGGTTTTTGTACAATTTTGCATCGACTGATTTTATTGCAAATTTTGCGTGTTTTTCCAATAGGGGCGGAAGATGGCAGAGTGGATTACGTGCTGGAGCGTCAGGCTGACGGAGCGGGTTCAAACCCCGTTAGAACCCTAGAAACGTTCACACAAGCAGTAATGCCTCCTAAGCCACTTTAAATCGCGCTAAATAATTGTCATTGCATTGTACAGTATACAGGTTACTACCGTCCGCTCGATAATTTTAACGACCTTTTCTGAACGATTGTTGAATATCACGAAAGCCAAATCAATGCTAATATTGAATTCGATGCTAAAGAAAACCGTATTCCAATGCCTTTCAGTGACTCTATGGTAAAGTAAAGTCATTTTCACTATACAGTAGATCTTATGTACTAAATATCCTATATATATATATATATATATATATATATATATATATATATATAATGTCCGTCCGACAACCCACCTTGCCCGTAACTATTTCAAGAAAGATTAGGCGCACAAGAATAAGCAGCTACCACTGTAATACTACTAAACCAAAGCGCCATATAAATTTACGAGATTTTACTTACTTACTTACTATTGATTTTTAGGTCAAATCAGAAGTTTCGGTGAAATGCAAAACGACGTCTCTTGAGTATATTAAAGAGGACGCACTACCACAGGTCCTCGTGGCTTGCTTACTTACTTACTGTTCTTGTGTAGCGCGCGATGGTGATCGATATATATATATATATATATATATATATATATATATATATATATAAACCACAGAGTAAGTAAGATAAATGAAGCAGAAGCGGGGGTGGGGTGGGGTGGGGGTGGGAGCTCTTAAGTCAAATTACTTTCTCCACAGACGATTACGCTTATGGTCTGTCGTCTGTGCGCCGACAGCCGGCCGAGGCGGTATTCGACGAACAGGTGCTCGAGAAAACACCGCCATAGACCTGTCGACGGCGACGACGGCGACGGCGACGGCGACGGCGACGTGGAATGGTCGACTGGACTATTGAAATGCGCTCGAGTGAGAAGAAGAACTCTTCGGCGGGGTCGTCGAGCACCGCTTTCTCTCTCTCGGTGAGCGAACATCGACAAAAAAGTGCGAGCAATGACCGTTTCCCGACCGCACGAGGGCGCCGATCCGACGCTCCTCTGCTCCCACTCCCACCCCAATGCGAGGCGAACAATTGAGTTTTTTTGGACAGGGGGAAGGGCGGAGGTGCATGGGGCAAGAAGGGGAAATACGGGGGAACCTATATTCCGGTCAGATTCCGTGGCTAATCGACCCAGAAAGACAAATTCCAGACAAGGCATGCACGGAGCAAACGTATTATATGGGAAAGAAAAGCTCGACCGAAACCCACGTCCAGCTGTTCCTGTGGGTGGCCTATACATGACATTTATTATGCTCCTTTGAATCCTTTCCCTCCGCCTCAATATTGCAGTACGTACTACAGACATCAGTTGTCAAGGTTCCGTTGGACTTGCAATGAATTGCATAATTACCGCGCGTTAGATAAAGACACTGTTGCAGGAAAGCATTGTATCGATAATTTTGCTGTAGCCCTACGTTTTGGAAATGTTGTCCTGAGTATATATGGAAACCCCGGACGATGTCCTAGTGGTTAGCGTATATATATATAATAATTATATATATATATATGTCTTATTCTTTGATAAAAACTGTAGATTAACCTCGGGCGACTTTGTAGAATTGAGGCCAAAAAGCATTAATCAAAATAAGAATAATTATAACTATACTGGTCACAGTGTATTAAAATCTGCGTAATAAAAGAGAGATCGGCAGAAAGATTCGCAAGGCAGGACGCAATGCAGTTTTCTTTTAACACAAGCGTCGCGACGTTTTCTCAGTTCTGTTGCATTGGAGTCTTACGTGATGGGGATCCGAGGGTGGTCCACCAAGGGATGCTGTTGGGGGGCGGTCAAAAACTCTGTCGCCTCTTGAGTTGGTCCTAACTTTAATCGCCTAGGAATATGAATTTAACCCTCCCTTCTATATGCTATTTAGGGCTGGCAGTCAGACGGGCTTGTGTTTCCTTGTACAGTGAGCAACCCACCCCACCCCTCCAATGGCGCACTATCAATTTCACTTCTTTTCTCTGATAGAGTGCCTTAGTGTCAGCTGCTATCAATCGTGATCGCTATCATCATCACCATCCCCATCATCATCACCATCATCATCAGCAGCAGCAGCAGCACCATCTCATCGAAGCATGAAATAAATTAAGAATAATAAATCATAATCACCATCATCATCATCACCATCATCATCATCAGCAGCAGCAGCACCATCTCCTCGAAGCATGAAATAAATTAAGAGCAACCTTCCCTCGAATTTAACAAAAGCATTTCAAGACTTCCAAGTGAGGCATTTTCAATGTTTCATAATTATAGGCCTACAAACTGTCTGGCTACCCTAGGTTCAGGTAATTAAAAACCAAAGTAAAAACATAAATTTTCGGATTCGACAGTTTCGTGACAAAATTATTTGGCAAATCCCGGTATTGCCGAATACCACACTTTCACAAAAGACTGGGTCCTTCCGGTATAGTAGGCCTCCACATAAGGAAATTACGCGTACAAGTGAAATAATATAGTCTGACATGGCGCATTAATTTTTCACGTCGATCGCTTATACAGTATATGATTTCCTGCAAATTCAACTTACTTACCAATCTGTCTTCTTCTTCTTCTCTTCTTTCTCGGCGCCTGGAGATCTCGTCAGCGGTGCGTTCCATCGGCATCGAAAGACGTTTTCTTATTAATAAGATTCGGCAGCATTAGTCTTCTGCCAGAGACGCGAATCATTTAATATGCGACCAACGGATCGGACACCGATGATGATGATGATGATGATGATGATGGTAGACGAAGCAATGCATGGAGAATTCTCTCATCGACATACACACACACACACACACACACACTGGCGCTACAAAACACACACGTAAACACGCTGCCTGCGTCATCGTCGTCTGCTCGGCTCAGTGGCATACGCTGACGTGGCAACGGGCGGTGACGTAATCACGGACGAAAGTGGACTAAATGGAGGCAGTTGAGACTTCTAGGCGATTTCGGGGACTGACTTTTTGACGGGACAGGACAGCATACCGTATGCGAATAGGCCTATGTCTATAGTATTCGATAACTTGAGATTGTTTTTGAGCTGAGACACGAATCTAGGTGCCAGTAATCGTGATCATAATCATGATCATCCCAATATGAATATGACAATTGTGCACTAAATTTGCTTAATTTCTTTAATTATTTCTCTGTATTATTATTATTATTATTATTATTATTATTATTATTATTATTATTATTATTATTATTATTATTATCACTACAGCGACGAATGTAAAAGTATTTACAATAGTCGTTGTCATCATTATTATTATCACCGACGTCGTTGTCGTTTTCGCGATTGTAGTAGTCATCATTCACCGGCGGCGGCGGCGACGACGACGACTGATAGCTGATTGATGTGGCGCTTGTTTTAATTAATTAAGAGTGATGTAGCGCTATTTTGGACTCGGTTCGCATGGAAACTCCGTCGAACGTGGCTTCAAAGCCTTCAATAATGCATTCGCCGGCGACAAGACACGTCCATGAAAATACAATCCATTTACATCATTCGAAAGGGAAAATTATAAGAAATTACGAATACCAGAGATATATACTCAATAATGTCATTGGTGTTCAGTAAATTCCCCTTTATATCCATAATAATTAGGTTTATGCGCACAGATAATGCAACACATGTTAACATTTGCACTCTGTAATGTATGAAATAATCTATCAGTTCTTTCAAAAATCATATATTTTGCACATCTCGAATATTTTAAATTATATCTGGTATATTGATTGGGGGCGGGAAGTTAGAAGAGTGGTAACAACGCTGGACGATGGAGCAGAAGGCCGCGGGTTCAATTCCCGCAGTCGACCTAATGTCGTCGACTCAGCCTTACTCGCTAGAGGCCGGTGGTAAACTGAGGAGGAACGATAAGGTGCGAGGTAAAACGTGGGTCGGGAGAAAGTAATGGCAACCTACCTCAGATTAATGGATTACTGTGTACCACCTACGTCTCTCTCTCTCTCTCTCTCTCTCTCTCTCTCTCTCTTTCTATCCGCTCTTCTGGTAACTAATTCTGATTTCCGACTCGAAAAAAGATCAGCTCGTCGAGTACGTTCGCATTGGTCGAACACCGTGCATCTTCGACCGGCGTTCGTTCCAAGCGCCTTCTCTCCCATATTCCCCTTTAATCAACCATTATTCGAACGTGATGCGCTTACTTACTTACTTACTTACTTGGCGGACACCGGCGCTAGGATTTTGTTACGATCAGTTTACGAGCGCTTCTTCTTTCCCGCCCGCCCGCTCCTCGGCAGGCCACCGCGGCACCGGCCCCGCCCGTCAAAGCCTTTGGCCGGAAGATCAATATTGACACGCCGGTCGGACCACAGCGTGGCGACGGGGTAGGGAGGGATCTCTGTCGCCCGTCATTCGTACTGACGTCGGGTCACGCCTCGGATTTTTATCTCGGTTCAAATGGGTTGCGTAATAGGAGTGCGATTGGAGCGTGACGACTCTTAGGCTATGTATGTTGCGTGTGAAGTAGGGTTGAAATAAGTAAATTAAATAAGTTATTGATTGAAACAGGCCTACTTTGACTAGCTATTCTGCTAAGCAAGCGTTAGTTTAACCGGGCTTTTAATAAGACGGTGATAAAGTGACCCCAAGCGTTTCGTCTGATATGTTCTTCTTAATAGTCGCAAAAATTAATAATTATTTAGTTGGTTCATTCATCCGTTCATACATGTTTCTTTCTTTCTTTTAAAATAATTTCTTCGTTTATTCATTCTTTTTTCAATCTTTCTTTCATTGTTTCTTTTATTCAATCCTTCTTGTCTGCTTTTCTTTCTTTTCTTTTCTATCCATCCATCCATCCATCCATCCATTCATCCATCCAATCTATCTGTCTATCTATCCACTCTATCTATCTATCCATCTATTTATCTATATAATCTATCTATCAATCTATCCTTCTATCTATTTTACTTTCTTACTTACTTACTTACTTTCTTTCTTTTTTACATTATTTCTGTCTTTCTTTTTGTTTCTTCCTTCCCTCCCTCAATCGTCATTTTAATAGTACGTCTAGGGTCGTTGTTGTAGCTGTGATACGCGAAGGCATTGGTTTTCTATTCCCGCATCCGAAAGTTCCGGACATTGTGCATGCCGCGAACGCGCCGTCGAGAGACGTCGTAAAATCCATCCGTTGGCAGGACGACTTGAAAAGGGTCGAACAAAGACCAACTCGTCCTGCCCCCCTCCCCCCATCGCCCGTCTGACAGTTAGTTCCATCGTCGTCCCCCGGACCCGGCTTCCTCTGCCCCCGCCCGGGGGGAGGGGGGGCGGTCGACCGTCGGCAAGGACTTTGGCCGACCGTTACGCCCTCTGCCGGCCGCCGGGAAGATCATAGAGCAGCGTGAGTACGGAGCAAATGAGCCCGAATTGATCCTAAAATCTGGTCGAGTGATGGGGTGGGGTGAGGAGGAGGAGGGGGGAGAGGGGTTCTTCTTGTCCTACAAACGACGGAGACCGTTTGGCTGCTGCTTTGGTGGTCGCCACTGGACCCGATAAAACGGCGCGACATCTGAAGCTGACGATGAGTTTCGTTGCGTATATATTGGCAGCTGGGCCTACCTCCCGTGTAAGGCTGCTTCTGGCTCCTTCTTAAACTGTCCAGTGAGTGGGCGAAGATGGAGGAGGTACACACATTGGGGAGATGGTGTGACCGGATGAGGCAGAGAGAGAGAGAGAGAGAGAGAGAGAGAGTTGGGGAGATGGTGTGACCGGATGAGGCAGAGAGAGAGAGAGAGAGAGAGAGAGAGAGAGAGAGAGAGAGAGAGAGAGAGAGAGACACACACACAGAGACAGAGACAGAGACGGAGACAGAGACAGAGACAGAATCGGAGGGTAAATGGCGAGAAATATACCGCGGGAATGGCTGAGCTGAAGACAGACAGACTGAGACGATAGTTGCGCTATATAAATAAAGACAGAGATCGAAAAAGACGACGACGGTTTTATCCGATCCGAAAAAGACAGAAATGGAGCGAATTTCGTGCAAAAGACGTCGATAAAAGCATCATAGTATTGGCCAGAGCTATACATGTAGATGCAAAAAATAAGTAAGCAAGACAATTTGTACACGCGCTAGATTCAAAGTGATGCCAAGATGTCGTGTTTTGGAACATATCGAGGCTTACAGTATATCGGAGATGTCATGGAACCAGCGTGCAACATAAACAAACAGGGAACCAATATCATCCGCCCCTATTTAACTTTAGGCCTATACTCTTTCGACAGGCATTCCGAAGTTAAGTTTTCTTGTACAAATCAATGGGCGGCATTATATAATCGAAAGTGAGATTATGAGCAGATAGTGTATCTTTATTATAGGCGCTATATAAATGTTTCGCTACGTTTAATTATTATCTGTCCACTGGTGACAAATTGCAGAGAAAAATTTTCTGGACAGATTAGAAACTGTCTTTTGAAAGGCGTCTCATTATATGTCGCAACGCGGTGCAAATTGTCGCGGCGCAACAGTCATTTGCACCGCGCGCAATAATTCAAACCAACATCACGTTCGCGCATATACAAATGCTGCAGAATACCTAATCACGCACACACACTCACACACAGGTGGGCGCGTGTCGGGGATGCGTGCGCAATTTTTTCGTGCATGTAACAACTGTGTCACAGACGCTTTGAGAATAATTAATACAGAGAAGGCCTACGGCTGAAATTAATAGGCTAATCGTGCATGATTTTCGCTTCTATGCACACGTTTCTTGCTTTTTCGCCTTTGTTTCCGTCGCTGTTATTGCGTCTATTCTACTCCTCTGCTTCTGGCAATATTTCCAGCGACTTTTCGAGACTTCAGAGTGGCGTTTTTAACATTAATAGGCACTTTCCGCTTTGCTCGCAGCTTGTTGCCGGTCTTAGTTCAGCTTATTGTAAAACGTGCAAAGTCCAGGGGCGTAGCGACGGGAAGGTATATATCGGTATATATACCCCCCGCCCCCAAATCAGTCTACCTTAAAGTTTTTTATGTGATTTACATGTGTTGTTATATGTAGTTTATAGGGTTTGTGTGGTTTATAGTTAAGATTTATACCCCCAATATTTATACCCTCCCAAATCAAATTCCTGGCTACGCCCCTGGGCCAAAGTCTTATGAATTCCTGTTATAGGCATTCTGTTTTATTTGATAAACGATCAAAGGTAGGTTACCGTTCTAATTGAACAGGTGTTAACTTAGCAGGAGAACAGTTTGGCTTAGTTTGCTTTTCGATCACCTGAGCTTTACCTGGGATAAACAGCTCGACGCTTTTGACATCGTTAAAATCTAGAGGTCGTCGCCACTTTTTAAACACTTGTTTTCGAAAATTTGTAAATTTGTGAACATCTTTTTGAGGACACCAAAACAACGTTTCACAAGTCTTTCTCGTAAAATTTTAGGGGCCCTTCACAAGTCTTTCTCGTAAAATTTTAGGGGCCCGTGACCACTCTGCCCAGGGGTCAGGAATTTCTCTCGACGGGCCTGTGTATTTATTTATTCTTTCGTATTTGTCAGAAAAAGGAAGAAACTTCCTTAGAAGCGAGAAGAGTTTAGGAAAGCCCGAATGAGTTCACGACGCCATCTGGTGAATAGAACACGAGAATCATCAACATTGGTCCCCGCATAGTTACACACACTTGTAATGCTTTGTTGAAACGGGTCGTTTTTACGTAATAGGATAGTACGCGCCTATCAGTGGCGGCTCCAGGATTTGGCAAGTGGGGGGGGCGATGGGGTGGCAGCTTCTGAGCATGGGGTGCCAACTTATTATTATTATTATTATTATTATTATTATTATTATTATTATTATTATTATTATTATTATTATTATTATTATTAAATATTCTCATAAGTTGCATCTGTAAATTGCGCGTTTTTCTTTGCACATTTGCACTGTTTCGGTGATTAACCAAAGAATTAATTACTTTCACAAAGTTGACCCTTTCGTGTTAAAATGCCAGTTCGTACGATAGGTGTCGCTCGACGGGCGGGCTAACCGAATCGAGGTCAGGTCACTCTGAATTAGGATGGGCTAGAGGTCACCACTGGACGACGAAATAGTTGTTTGCGTCCGTGCGGAACACGAAGTTCGCGTCTCCAGACCAGCCTCCAAGCGGATAGAAGCGGATATCCATTGGATTTTCACACCACTGATCCCACATCTACAGTACACACACACAGGATACACCACAGAAATAATGAACGAAGGAAGGAAGGAAGGAAGGAAATGAAAGAAAGAAAGAAGAATCAATCGATGAATCAGTGAAGGAAAGAAGTAAGGAAAGAATGAAAGAATTAACGAAACGAAAGGATGAATGAATGAATGAATGAATGAATGGCGATTATGGAAACCGCTGGCGTATAAAAATCTTTTTCGGACAATGACGGGTAGTTTCAAATGGGGGGGGGGGCACGGGTGGTCTGACTCCCCACTATGGCTTGAACCGGTCTTGGGATTTGCGCAGAAACGTTGAGAAATTTGGGGGGAGGTATGTAGCACTAAGAATAAATAAAAAGAAGACGTACTGTATGGTAATTACAAAAAAGAAAGAAATTCCTAAATGCAGGCTACAATACAGGGGAATGGAAATAAAACAGGTAACACAGTTCAAATATCTAGGAAGCATCTTCACAAGCGATGGAAGAAGTGAAAAGGACATTGAAACCAGAATAGGTATGGCGAAGTCAGCCTTCATACAACTCAAAAAAATTCTCACAAACATATTTCAACAACAACACGGCTCAGAATTCTTCACAGCTACGTTTGGGCGGTTCTGATGTACGGCTCGGAAACATGGACGTTGACAAAAACATCAGAAAGGAAACTGGAAGCTGCAGAGATGTGGTTTCTCAGACGGATGCAAAAAATTTCATGGACAGAAAGAATAACCAATGAGGAAGTACTAAAAACTTTTGGTACAAAAAGAAAATTGCTAAAAACCATAAGAAAGCAGCAGCTTGAATTCTTTGGACATCTAATAAGAAAAGATGGATTGGAAAATCTAGCCATAACAGGAAAAATAGAGGGGAAAAGAGCAAGAGGAAGACAAAGAATAAAGTATACATACGGCCTAAGAGAAGCGACAAGAACTACAGACAACATCGAACTGATAAGGAAAGCCAGAAACAGAGAAGAGTGGAAATCCATGGTCGCCGACGTAGCAATACATGGCACATGAAGAAGAAGATGTAGCAGGGTCGAATAGAGCACGTAACCGTGCGAAAAACTCCTTAATTAAAAAGAGCGTTTTCTTTTGCTAGTCGGAAACTTTATTACCAGAAAATGTCGACGTGCCCCCCCCCCCGTTCCCCACTATTCCGGACCCCTGGCTGGTCCACCGACCTCGAATCCACCGTTGACGCATCTGATGAAGACTCCTGCGTGCCCTTTGTCTCCTCTCCAGTCGTAGACTCCGTTGTTAAAGGTAGCAATGGCTGTGTACGGAGGTATTCCACAGTTGGACAGCACCTGTAACAGAAAGAGATTATCTAGCGCTTTTCTTCACTCAATACATTTAATTCAAGACGTGTTTCCCTATTAACCCCTTAACTGTGTATTTAACTGTAGCTCAATGTAAAATGGACGGATGTATCTGGTATTCCCAGTTAAGGGGTTAAGATTTCCTTGTCGCAAATTTTTGCAAGAAATGAGAGAATTAGGCATAGTCTTTAAAGACATGCCTTTTTCTAGATCGAAGTACTGTACTAGCACCGGCCCATGTGCGGGTCTAGCCAGGGCATATTTCTTCTAAGGGGCGATAAATTATTTAAATTTATACCATTTTCAGCGAATCGTTCACGGATTTACGTATTTCAATAACTTTCCTCGAACAGTTTTACTTGACCCGTTGCTATGACTTTAGACAAGAAATATTCCCCGATCAGGCAATACTGTACTAGCACCTTCGGACTGCGTCGCCAAAATGACAAAAACTACAGTAAAACCGCGATAACACGAACTTTGTTTCAAGCGAATTACATTGATTGGCTACCAATCCGTTTTTCTTCGCTTCAAGAAAGCTCGTACTTAATTTTATTAATGAAGTCGTTATTTGAACAGATGTGCGTGATCTGTTAAAACATTGTTGTGTTTGTGCAGATGGATCGCTCTGGTGGGGAGAAGGGGGGGGGGGGCTAGCGCCGACCCTCGGGGCCGCAACGACGAGTCGACGACCGTCTTACTTACGTGCGCGCCAGGTATCCAGGTGTCCGTATTCGTCGGCACTCCGCAGAAGTTGTACAGCGCCGAGACGCACTGACAGGTGGTTCCGTCCGGGCACGGGATCGCCGCCGGATTGTTGGCGCATTGGCCAGCCGAGCCTTCGACTGCGCCCTGGTCGCAGACCACTCCAACTACGCACACCACACAGTCACAGACCAAGGTCATATACGGCATACCATGAGACAAGCGACGCGGCCATCACGGCTGGCTGTAGACGTAATAGTAGACGCAGTAGCAGTAGTACCGGTAGTCATGGACGCCCGCACATTGGGACAAGAGGGGGCACTTGCCCCTCCTGGAAAATAAAATGTCAATATTTCCCATTGAAATGTGAAAACCTTGCTAAAATATTAACCGTGATTATTGTGTTAAGATGTGTTTTGCCCCTCGTGGAAAAATTTATGTGGCATAGCCATGACCCCCTCCTTTTTTGCCCCTCCTGGAAAATTTTATGTGGGCGCCCATGATAGTAGTAGTGGTGGTGGTGGTAGTAATAGTAGTAGTAGTAGTAGTAGTCGTAGTAGTAGTCGTAGTAGTAGTAGTAGTAGTAGTAGTAGTAGTAGTAGTTGTAGTAGTAGTAGCAGAAGCAGTAGTAGTAGTAGTAGTTGAAGTAGTAGTAGTAGTAGTAATAGTAGTAGTAGTAGTAGTAGCAGCAGTAGCAGCAGTAGTAGTAGTAGTAGTAGTAGTAGTAGTAGTAGTAGTAGTAGTAGTAGTAGTAGTAGTAGTAGTAGTAGTAGTGATAGTATATAGTAGTAGTATGGCGCCATAGAAGTTTCTATTTTGACCTAACGATCTATTTCAAATTTAACACAGAAATTTGTGCCAGAAAACTACTACTACTACTACTACTACTACTACTACTACTACTACTACTACTACTACTACTACTACTACTACTACTACTACTACTACTACTTCCTACCGCTGTATTTCGCGTGAAACTCGAAATTTATAGGCCTACGACAGGTTTTATAGATATCACAAACAAGTTTTATAACTAATTCGCTGTTTGCGAGAAGCCAATTGAAGGCCGGTTGAATAGAGGGTTTATAAAGCTTTGATATCGAAAAATCTAATCGATTTGAAGAAATTCTCCGACGAAATCCGCATTTTCCTCTTGTTCCTTCTTCAGTGGCTTAAACTTTGTAAGAATAATCAATAATATCTTTCTCAATTTCGATCTACAGGGTTCGAAATAGAGCACCTCCCAGCCATTTCATACTACACACTAACGCCATTGACTGTACGAAAAAGAGCTGCGAGGGACATCAACTAAAATTACTAAATGAAAGTCCTGCCGAATATCTCGTGGAACGGCTAGAAGGGCGATCGAGCGAAGAGCCGCGTATTAAGATATCTAGACTGGTTCGTCATTATGAGTCGTATTTGCAACCTGTTTATTGCGAAACTTAATTACTCTACTGCATACTGCCGCATAGTAAACCAGTTAATGCATCGCATTAATTAATTGATATCGAACGCGCATAAGTTACAGATTTACAATGTCGTTACCTGCGATGTGGAGCAGAGAAGATGCAAGAATCAGTAGAGGCAGCATCTTCGATTTTTTTTAAATGTTGAGCGGCCTAACAATACATTCAAAATGAACGCTATGCTTACGCAGCATAGACCTTTTTAATGTATACGTCTGCGTCACAGATAAGCTGTCCTAATCGAAAATCGTGTGATTTTAACAGGTGATTGAATATTAGACACTCTTCGGAATTCTTAATTTTCCGCCCCGCCACCGCTGGTGACCTTCACGCGACCTTGAAACCAAATTTTGCAACACAAAAATTGACCAGTTATAAATAGCAGATAACGAATGACAGCCAGATAACAGGTGGCCTTGAAGTCGCGCGCGCTTTTAGCTCTGGCCCGCGTTTCTAATATAATATTTAGTTAGCCATTTGTGGTGCTTTGTACGGTCCAGGGTTATTTCTAGGATTATCAATTAGGGGGGGTCGGTATATTTTGGGGGTCCATGCCGAAAAAGTCTGACAAGCAAAAAAGGTCATCCCAGGCTCGGATTGGGGGGGGGGTCGGTCTCGAAAAATGGGGGTGGTGGTGGTGTTGTGGGGTGTTAGGGGTGTGTGTGTGTAAAATATCCCTGCTTGTATCCCTATTCTGGAATCCTGGCTACGCCACCGGACTGGACTCTTCTAACCCTGTCTTTCGTCGTCTCACTCTGTCGCTCGCCAAGCATCGATTCCTTGAAACCGAACGACAATTAAGGCGTTCGAAAAGTGGGCGTAGCCATTATTCGTGGCATCGCACAGCAGACGACGACGTCTATTACGCAATGTAAACAGCGCGGGACAGTCTCAAAGACCTTTTAAAGGCGAAGACAGTCGGGTGTTTTCCCACGACCAGTCAGTTCCTAGACTGGCGGGCGTCGCCTGTGTCAGGCACGCGACGATCTGCGTATCCAGTTTGAAGTTGAGAGTCCATCTCTACCCGCACGCCCTCTAGAGGACGCCTCAACGTTGAAATTATGGGAGGGGGGTCGAACCTGTAGGGCAGTTTATGCATTAGAAACATAGTGCTTATCGAAGCTGAAAAATAATAAAAATCAAGCCGAAAAATTATAAAATCGCCTACATTTTAAGCCGAAAATGCTAGTTCATTTTTTTGCTTAGTCGAAAACCGGCCGTAAATTCCATTAAGCCAGTCAGCTGCATAAAAAATTCACGTGTATAGTTAACTGTTGTTTCCAGACTCAAGGGTTTTCGCATCCTGTATATCGTTGACTGTGTGGGAAGAGTTGTTTGGCTTATATACTATGCCACTGTGGCATCTACTCAGCTATAAACCCTAAGAAAGAAAACGACATAATTCCAAGCATGCACCCCTTCTTCGACATTGTCCATTCAGACCCTGTTTTAACGTTTCTTCTCGCACAGCCTTGGGGGGGGGACGTCCGGGGGCCAGGGAGTCCATAACTGATAGCCTACTGCCTAAGGGGCCCATTTGCCAGTGTTTTTTCTACGAAATCTGAGAATAATAACAAAAATCGACAAATCGAAAATGTCACAGATATCTACGATTGACAAAATGTCACTCTAAGTCTCTAAGCGGCTGTCTGTCTGTCTGTCTGTCTGTCTGTCGTACTGTTTGTTCTGTTACACAATTTTTCAACGGCGAGTGAAGGACGCTCTAAGTATCGCTTAGCAAAGACAATCTTGTCTACGGTCTAGACGCATTGCACTCTCTTCGCATCCGACCACAGGCATTTGTTCAAACTCATCACTAAACAGCGCTATATCAATTAACAAATTAATTGTATCATATTGACAAAACGTCAACGTCTGTCATATATATGACACACACACACACACACACACATATATATATATATATATATATATCGGACATCGGACAAAGGACAAACACGGACCGGACAATTCGGCGGAATTTGGACGTGCAGTGGCTGTCTATTAGAGTCAATGGAATTCTTCCTTGTCGTTGTTTCGCTGGATGACGTAGGCGCCGGAATTGTTCTAAAAGCGGAGCGGCAGCAGTACCTGTTGACTCGGGTCCGTATTCGTGTGTGTGTGTAGCTCCGGTAGTTTAGACTTCGTTTTTAGTCCTTCTTTTAGTCTTCGTCGTAGGCCTCGTCTAAAAACACGCTGCTGTTATTCTAGATAGATCACAATGAAATGAAACAATATATAGCCTATATATATATATATATATATATATATATATACAGAGAGAGAGAGAGAGAGAGAGAGAGAGAGAGAGATATATATATAAAAGAAAGACAGAAGGACGTAAATAACGAATATCCAAAACAAAGGCTCGTTCCCTTCCAAGAGCCATTCGTTGACTTCTTTTCGTTTTCCCGTCCAAAGGTCAAGGTCACCGATGGAGTTTTGACCTTTGAACCGACACATTCTTCTTTGTCAATCCATTTATTGCAATTTGATCGAGTGTCCGAATGAACTGCTCCTATCGACAGAAGACCTATAGGCGCTATATAAACTATTGTGGAATATTAATTTTATCTGCCCTGTGGTTAAACCTAAGAGGACATTTTTTGCAAAGAAAGTTGGATCTACAGGTCTATGCAAGATCCCCAATTCTAAGAATTTCTGTTACTGAACTCCGGTACAGCTTAAAAATGACTAGTTTACTGAGAGAAAATGCTAGACTAAAACGAAGATTCTTGACTAAAACGAAAATGCTTTACTAAAACGGAAATACTTTACTAAAACGAAAATGCTTTACTAAAACGAAAATGCTTTATTGAAACAAAAATGCTTTACTAAAACGAAAATGCTTTACTAAAACGAAAATGCTTTACTAAAACGGAAATACTTTACTAAAACGAAAATGCTTTACTAAAACGAAAATGCTTTATTGAAACAAAAATGCTTTACTAAAACGAAAATACTTTACTAAAGTCTGTCGATTCGCTGTTGAAAGTTATAACCTCGACTGACTGAAGACTGTTTGTGTGCTTGTTTGTTTGTGTGTGCGTGTGTGTGTGTGTGTGTGTGTGCGTGTGGATTGATGATGACTTTGCAATTCTCAACCTCAAAAACGAATTCCATTCTTTTTTCGGATTGACATAAAATCAATGATGTCTACGCGCGTAGGAAGGAAAATACTTCAATGGTCTTTGTACTGAAGACCCTATGAGACGGGTTTTCTCCACTTGTCTGGATAGAAAGATTGTTTCCCTTTATCCCAAAAGTCGTCCCAGCCTTTCAAATGTCCAAAGTCACTGCACAGGAAGTCAATATGGCCGTCCGCCAGAATCCTATGTGCTAATACAATCAAACCGGACTAATATCATATGTTGTGTATCAAGAGGATCGTCGGGTGTGGTCCTATTAAAGTTAAACAGAGTTAGCGCCGAAGGGGTCGAACGCGTGGAATTAATTAGAGCGGGAAAGAGACTCTGTGAAACTGAGGCGAATGTGATTTTAAGCGGGTTTGATTGTAGAAGTCGATTCGTAGAAATTCAATTTATAAATTGGAAATAAACAACGCACTGTTTAAAGCGCTTCTTAAATCAAATTATGCCAATGCGTTCGGAACTGGAAAGAATATCATTCATCACCACCGCCACCACTATCCAAGATAGATGGTCATCACCATCATCATCATCATCATTATCATCATCATCGTCGTCGTCACCATCATCATCACCACCACCATCACCACCATCACCACCATGATGGCATCAACATCATCATCATCATCATCATCATCATCATCATCATCATCATCATCATCATCATCATCATCATCATCATCATCATCATCATCATCATCATCATCAACAACAATAACAACAACATCATCATCATCATCATCATCACGGTCCCTTGGCTTATCACGCGGTTAGAACTGAGCCGAGTTCCTGTACAAAGAAGTTTTGGGGTCCCTTATATGCTCTTTGAGCGAGCTCCATGGGCCCCGGAACAATCAACAGTGTACCTACCAGCTGCAGGCACCCCGCCCCCTCTGCTCTGGCCTGGCGAATTCGGAGAGTTCGCCTGTGGATAATTAATTAATTGATCTGCGAAATAAATTGCAACCTCAGACAGCGGAACGGAACGAAACTCCGGACAGTTCGAGATCGTCGTTTGGGCGACGAGAGACTTTAACCGACCGGACTCTTAAAAACTCTCAGAGCGATTTCGTGACGTGAAGCAATTGCATAGCTATCTGTGCATACGGCTGATTACAACAATCGCCATCCGCCGAATAGCTCTCGACTGCTGTACTGAATCTAGACCCCATCCCGCCTGCCCCTTCCCCCTCCCCACTCACCCACCGACCCCACCTTCGTACCTGGAATTCCGTAGCACGCAGTTCGCTGGTCAAGTTTGCGTCCCTTTTTAGTTTTTAGGTCGTTAGTTTTCTTTCAGTCGACGCCGCATTTGAGAGCGATACCGGAATCTCGAATCTGATTTCGCGTTAGATTTTCTCCGATGGACACGCACCATTTTTTGATCCACCCTAAACCACCAAACGCTGCTCTTAATTAACGGGACAGTCTGCATGCGCTGACGCAGTTGTTTTCTATAAACTTTTGACAGTGCGTAGATAGATGACAGACCGTAAACACGTGTACAGTGTCCGCAAACTCTGCCTAAATACCTTTATTCTTAAGCGGTCATAAACGTCAGCATAATCGCCTTAACTGGCAATAATAGCCATTCTTCTCTTTGCAGACTCCGAGTTTGTTTGACGGAAAAATCCGCAAAACGAGATTGTAGTTTCGTGAAAGAGAGAGAGAGAGAGAGAGAGAGAGAGAGAGACGGAACAAAGGAGGAAACAGTTGGGGATTATCATCACTGGGGGGGTGACTGTGGATACGCGTAACCAGAGACGATAGACTAGAATCCATCCGGTGTAACGACCCGCGCCCTATCGCAGCGTAGCGTATCCATCGCGTGCAGTATAGCCTATCTTACGTAGGCGTATCGCCAGAGTTCGTATACATAATAGGCGAGCGGCGCAGTTTTGCCAGTGTGTTGTTCGGTTCTGGCGCGCCACCTCGACGAGTCCCGGCGCTACAGAAATTCCTTAACGTCACCAAACCGAAAAGCAACGGTAGATTTCTTCAGAGTTCGATCGTCATCTCTCTGCCGGTTGGAAAGCCGTCTTCGCTCGCCCGCATCGGCATATCTGTGAAGATAAACCGATAATTCGTAAGTATAGGCATATAGACGTTCTGCATGATGTACCGTAGAAAGTATAGCGCTATATGCACGGTTAAGCGAAGCTGCCTTAGCAAAGCGTAGAGTATTTTCGCACTCAGAAAGCGAGTACGTGTAATAATTATGTGGTTTTTTAGCGCCAGTTGTTACACACACACGAAGGGAAGGGTCGGTGTTACGTAGAGTCCTTTAGTAAACAGATTATAGTTCGATTTAAATTTCCAGAAATGAGAAGTCACATAGGAAGACAACCACTCCACTTCTAAATATGGAAGACAAATCAGCTGTACTGTACAAGAGTTGTTTTATTCTATGCTTAGGAAGTACCCATTTCTTTTGAAGCTGTTTAATATTTCTAATTTTCGAGAGCCAGATCTTATAGGCAGTGGCGGCTCTAGGATTTGGCAAGTGGGGGGGCGGGGGACTTCTAATCATGGGGGCCAACCATTTGTTGTTTAATGTATGTAGCATTAAGTATAAGGTCCAACTGGGGGGCCACTGGGGGCCAGGCTCTCAATAGGGGGCACGGGCCCCCCTGGCCCCCCCGGTGGAGCCGCCACTGCTTATAGGCAATTCAGTTGAAAATTGAATTTCACAGCACAAGTTCTAATTCATTGCGTTAAACCGATTAATGTATGTACAATAATTAATCGAACCAAACCCTATGATATTCCTTTCAAAATATTCGTGAATTTTTCTAATTTCTGAGCGCATAAGTTAATTTTTATCGACGAAATCTAGCGGAATAATGATCGCTCAAATTTTTTGCGACAGTCTTAACACTTTCTTCTCCGTAATAAAAAACCTGTGATGCCATATTTAAAAAGGCATTTTATAACGCCTACTTATTTCTGAGTTACCTTAAAACATTTATTTATCACTAAAAAACAGCTTAGGAATTTTATGGAAACTTTTTCTTAAGAAATGATGGCGTAACTTTCGAATTTATTTAACTTCCATTGCTTTAATTCTTTCGCGCAGTTGAGCCACGGTGTTTTTACAAAGTAATGTCAGATATATATATATATATATATATATATATATATATATATATATATATACAGTATATATATAGGCACAAGAATTGAGATGTTCAACTGTTTCTACATTGCCTATAATATTTCTGCACTCTGAGTCTGCTACAACGAGTGCGTACCTTAAATTGCTAGAACGGATTGTCCGAGAATTCAGAGAACCGAGTACTCTATATGGTGGTTTGCTTTCGATAATCGAAAATTTACCGACAACACGCATGCGTCTAATTCGCCTGTTCGTTTTACGATCGAGAACTCTACAATCTAAGCACAGAAGAAAGCGAAGAAGAAAATTCATGACTGAAATGCAACAGCAGATAAATGAATTCTGTATTGGTTTTGTATTGCATTCCAGACGTCACGTGACCAGGTCCCATAGCCACCTTCGGTCATTTCGTCTGCCAAGCCATTATTACCTGCCTCTCGAGGTTCACAGCAGAGATAGCAGACTAGAATCTTTATCTTTCCAAGGCCAAATACAGTATAGACCTTCGTTATAGCGGATTCGGCTATAACGTACTGCGATGTACTGTACACTAGTGTACAGTCTCCGAATTGAATAGTATCGAGAGCAACGTACCTCGGATATAACGTAGTCAATTTAGTGGAATCGCTAAGTACGTTATAACGAAGTTCTACTGTATATCCATTTATGTTTCAACAAAGTATAGTTGGTATTCAGTGTCGATAAGAAGCAAAACCATGTGGAATAGTATATAATATGTCGCTCAAACGATGCTACTGATTTCTACGATGAGCAAAACTAAAGTGCTCCTTGCATTCCAATGACCAAAAGAAGTTCTAACTACGTCTATATATATGGAGTTTTATGCCTTAAATTTCAGTGATCG
This sequence comes from Metaphire vulgaris, assembly GCA_018105865.1. Taxonomy (NCBI): domain Eukaryota; kingdom Metazoa; phylum Annelida; class Clitellata; order Crassiclitellata; family Megascolecidae; genus Metaphire; species Metaphire vulgaris. The sequence goes on along the minus strand of CM030838.1, from coordinate 17,081,360 downwards.
AAAGAGGGAAGGGAGAGACATGGTTGTTGGGCGCCCCTAACTTTTTCCTCCAAGTTTTACGCCGAATGGGTTCAGAGTCGCTGAGCGGTACCGCTATTAGTATCTTGTTCGCCCGATGAGAACACGTCTGAAAAGAACCGCAAAAGTTACTGCTTTTGATGAACACTAGTGACTGGGTCCGAAGAGGATCACTCTGTTTGATTATTATCGTTTTCAGTGCGAGCTTTTACTTCGGTTACACAGCAGCGTATAGTTTTCAAACGTGCTCGGAGTTTATATCTATTAGTCGTTTACATGCGGAGTTCGAAGGCGTCAATAATGGTATTATCGTGGACAGGCAGCACAAGCACCACAAGCCGTGCGATCGTCCTATGCCACGTGGAAATGAGCACGGCGTCTGAGCACACTCGATTGTTTTTCCGGAGGGACGACAACCTTTTCCTGAAGAGAAATAATTTGGGACGGTTTCAAAAATTTAGGCTAACAATCTAAATTTGTATTTCAGGAAATAACAACATATAGGCCTACATATTTTCAAAATTTCAATATAGGAATTTCACGAATTTTGTCTTAGGAAAATTTATCTAGCCCGGCAAGAATTTTGCTTTCGAGTCCTCGGAAGAATTCCATTCGACGACTGACTTACTTTTGTCACTTATTTGCATTAAGTTTGAAAAAAACGAGTATTCAAATCAGCTCCGTACCTAGAATAATCGCGAAAATCTAGAGGAAAAGCCTAGGGTATCCATTGAAGTACCGCTAACCCCAAATTAAGTATAGCGTCGCACGGTCTCCGTGCAAGTGCTTTGGGGTCCACGGGAGAAAACGCTTTGCCCATAATCGTCTCACACCTTTGAGACCCCAATTGGGTCTGAGCGCAGACATGCGTGCATGGGACGCTTTCTATCACTACGATACAATAGTAGGCCTAATACTGTTAAGTAATGATGCAGTTTGCACGGAATTCGAATGATATTATTCAAAAGGGCGTCGGAGTCAAACAGTGTTCTTAAAGCGCCGTCGTCATCGTCGTCGTCGTCGTCATCATCATCGTCGTCGTCGTCGTCGTCGGTTTTGATTAGAAAAAGACAGAAGGAAAGAAGATGAGAATTGACAATCCGCAACGTTATTCGGATGGATATAGACCACATCCGCTGTTAATGAAAACGAAAATGGAAGAAGACAGTTGGAAACAATCGAACGCAACTGACATCGGACTCACACAATAACGTCAACCGAGACATCCCTGCAGCTATTGGCTTTGTTAGGCTTTCTCCGGTGTGGGGGCGGGGGCGGAGGGCTGAGGGGGTGGTTGTCCGTGGAAGACAACGCAAGCTGTTGTCTCAATTTCTCAACGTCGTGCTGTTGTTGTTGTTGTTGTTTCTCTTCTTCTTCTTCTTCTTCCTCCTCTTCTTCTTCTTCTTCTTCCTCCTCCTCTTCTTCTTCTTCTTCTTCTTTTTTTCTTCTTCTTCTTCTTCTTCTTCTTCTTCTTCTTCTTCGTATCTTCTGCAACGCTTTTGAAACGAACGCCGACACTCCCTCCGCTCTTCTTGGCTTCGTCGTTTCTTCGCTCACACGCCCTCCGTGTCCTCTTCCAAAGCACTTGAACTGGCCATTGACTGGGCCCCGAGGGTTTTAAGACAGAAGGGGTTACCAGGGTCCATACAGAGGGCACGGTACTAGGCTTTCGACTTATCTGACAAAATTTGGGCGATTTGATTTTAGAAAATGCACTGGTAAACTTAAAATATAAACGAGTGTTAATTTGAATGCAGATAAATGCTATATATTTGGAAATTCTACAACAGTAGGATTAGAAAAGCTTAGATTTTATTTTAAAAAAATAGACCAACTATTCGTAAACTTCGCTCGCTCGTTATTTAAAAAAGGTGTGCTGAATGCAGTTTAATCTAAAGCTTTATAAGTTTGATGTATTTTTTATGCACTGTTTAAACTTCGAATAGAACCTTCAAAACGATAAAAACGTTGCACTCTGTCTAAGGCAGAGGTGTCAGAGGAGTGATGAAATGAATTAAAACCATATTCTCTTGAGTCTCCATCTTTAACCCCTTAACCGTGTATTTAACTGTAACTCAATGTAAACTGAACGGATATATCCGAGATCCCCAGTTAAGGGGTTAATGCGTCAAATCATTCCGGGATTGTCAATATATTCCATCTCAATTAATTTTTATTCTAGAGCGTTCGAAATGCCACAAAATGGTGAGCCTATGGAAGGACTATTGTTACAACAGGCTATATGCAAAATTCAGAGGAGTGATGAAACGAATTAAAACTACATTTTCGTTTGCTCCCATCTTCATTGTGTCAAATCGTTCTAGAATTGTCAATATATTCTGTCGCAATTTTATTCTAGGGAGTTCGAAATGCCACAAAATGGCGAGCCATTTCAAACCACACGATACACAGTCTTTTAAAAAATCTATTCTTCGTCAAATGGTCAAAATATATAGGCCTACGTGTACTTATATTCAATATATGCAGCCATTTACTCACCTAGCATACTTGCGTTAGTTAGCAAAACCCTCGGTAAATTTTAGAGTAGCTTTGGCTGCAGGTTTTAGACCAGACATTGCTAAACTAGTAAAAATAAGCAATGTCACGTCTCATCAGCTTCCCCATCTACATCGGCCATCATCTAACTTTGTATGTTTTCAAGTTGATCTTCAGTTCTTCGCCATTAACAGAGTTTGAAATGTAACTGCTTCTGTTAGTCACGACTAGAATACGGTTTGTCATATATACCGGTAGTTACAACAATAGGTTGTAATAAAATCAATGTAAATAATGTAATGAGTATATGGCCATTTAATGTTTTCGTCATTTTACTTCAGATTTTTAGATAGCTCAGATTTTGGAATATAATATTGACAAGCATTTATGCATTTGGCCCGCGAGGACAAGGAAGACATGTCATTTGGCCCGCCGCCCAAAAAGTCTTGACACCCCTGGTCTAAGGCATCATCATCATCGTCGTCGTCGTCATCATCATCATCATCATCATCATAGTTGCTTTCTGCCAACTCATTAGCGGCAATAGCTAAACACAAAACTTTGCCATTTATCGTTTTCCGTTGTTAATCTCATTCCACCTATTATTGTCATTTGATATCTTTCGAAGTCTTCTTTGATGTTATCTATCCACTTTTTCCTGCGTCTTCCTCTTCCTCTTCCTCTTTTGCCTTCTTTGTATGTGTAGAGTGCTTTATATGGGGGTCTGTTGCTTTTCATTCTATTTACGTGTCCATACCATCTAAGGCATAATGCATGTCAACAAAAGATACTACAGTGTAACTATATGTTATGTTATATAGCGCTGTGGGCGAGTCGTGCTTAAAATGGGTGTTTTATTTCTACGGAAGACACCAAAAGTTAGAAATAACTCTTGAAAACATCGCATGTTTTCACCGCATAACGTAACATGTTTGCACAGCTGCTATTAATGTAAACCGCAGACTTTGAGCATTAAACGGTATCTGTCATGCAAAGCCTTGTCCGGCAAATGAGCAAAATATTGTCAACAACAATAATAATAATTAATTCCTGCACAAATACTCAATCGTAAAGATTGAGAGATTTACGAGGAGCAAACTAATGTACTTTGCCCACCTATGCGATATAGTAAAAGGTAAAATGTGCGACGGTGTTACTGATGAGAGCAGGTATCCACAGCACAGGTAACAAACGGTTTCGTCTTCGCCTGAATCTGCTTGGGTGCTTGATGAGTATTTACTCTACTTTTAGTACCTCGATTTATCACAGCAGACGGGTACTGTACTTTGATTCGTCGAAGTACCGGTCTGTACAGATGCGCGACAAGTACGCATCAATAGAGTTTGCATTGTCACGAATTCTATATTTTAAAAAACATGATGTTAGATTCGTTTGAAAAGCTTCGCTAATACGCGCCACAGATGTATGAAAGTGTTACGATCTCTATGCATTAACGTCTGGACAGTTTTCTCGCCTATTCGAGCCTCGTTCCGAAGTGGCCTGCCTATTGCGTCATCGGTTTGCCTCGGTTACCTTGACCCAGTTGTCTTCATCTGGGTCAAGGTAACATGATGAAGTAACTAGTTGCGAGACGATATATCGACGTAGGAACTACCGAATCAAAAAATGTCTTCTGGTTCGTATTTCCAAACGATGGTATGGTTCAGGTTATCCCCATTTTTATTGACTGTAGGCTTGGGGCCATATATCAATGTGTAATATATACACTCATTTCATTCTTCTCCTTGTTACTCATAATATTTTTGTCAGGTTTAACAGGGAAGAGAGAGAGAGAGAGAGAGAGAGAGAGACAGACAGACAGACAGACAGACAGACAGACAGACAGAGACAGAGACAGAGACAGAGACAGAGTGAGAGACATATATATATATATATATATAGAGAGAGAGAGAGAGAGAGAGAGAGAGAGAGAGAGAGAGAGAGAGAGAGAGAGAGAGAGAGAGAGAGAGGAAAGAGACAGAGAGAGAGAGTTATCGTGATGCTGCATTTAGACCCCATAATTACTCATTACTTTACAATTGTTATCTGCCCGTGGAGAGAAAACTAAGTGCCAAAATCCATCAGTTACGATTTTGGCAGAACGAGAATTAATTAAGTGCCGAAGAAGTGCGCTCATAAATAATTGAGTGCAAGGGACGCCGGGAGCAAGTGTAAGGTCACGTCCGAGGAAAGTCTCGAGTATTTTTCACTCGCTGCGAGTTATGGACAAAGTTCTCGCCAAACGTCATAGGAGAGAAATAGAGACAGATACAGAAAGAAAGAGACAGACAGACACACACACACACACAAAGACAGAGACAGACACCGACATACGGAAATCGAGAAAGACACCCGGAGGTATCATGTACATACATGAAGCGAGTGTCAACTGTCAAGCAGTTGACCCTGTTGGCTTTGACCAACTTTATGAAAATAAGTTATACAGCATACAGAGTCACTATATATAACCTCCCTCGATAATAATTATTATTCGAACAACTGATTCAGGAATATTTTTAACGCCCCCTAACACCCCCCCCAACACCAGGGGCGTAGCGACGGGAAGGTATATCGGTATATATATACCCCCCAAATCAGTCTACCTTAAAGTTTTTTATGTGATTTATATGTGGTTATATGTAGTTTATATGGTTTCTGTGGTTTTTAGTTAAGATTTATATCCCCCAAATATTTATACCCTCCCAAATCAAATTCCTGGCTACGGCCCTGCCCAACACCCCCAATTTGAGGTCGACACCCCCAAAATTTGATAATGCGACAATGGTATGCATACAAAATGCATACTAATTAGCTCCGGACACCCCATCCCCCAATTTGAGGTCGACACCTTCCTCCCAAATTCACAATCCTAGAAATATCCCTGAACTGATTGATTAGGCCTATCTACATTGAAACCAATTAATACGATTATTTCTGATTCGAACTCATTTGCCAATATGTTCAACAGCTGTCACTCAATTCCAGCCATTTCACTCCTGCAATAGACAGTCAACTCCGCTTATAGTTAGGGTTGCCAGACGTCCGGCAAAAGGAGGACATGTCCTCCTTTTGGGCCTCGTGTCCTCCGTCCGGCAGACTTTGGCCTGAACTGAGAAAATGTCCGAAGACGACGGCTGCCAATGGGGAAACGGTCGAAACGGACGGACGATGACGTCACGGGCAACAGGACCCAGGAGTCTCGATCACAGCAAGAGTCACTCGATGATGCGGCGACTAGCGATCGATAAGTCGATAATAGGGAGCGGAAAGGGAAAAAAGGAAACTCGTCAGAAATGACAACGAAAATGCTTTAGCGGACGAGAGGACAGTGAGGGTCGTAAGCACAAACGGTCTTCCCTCACTCTACTGCTCCCCATCCAATTCTCACTTTCACTCTCACAATCACCAATCGAACATAAATATCGTCGAATTCTTGATTAAAAGCACTGGATCGATTATTTTTAAGGCGCAGAAATCACTAAATACTTACGACCTTCTGAAATTAGCGTAACCAGGAAGGGGCGAAAATGTCCCCACTTCCCCTATTCGTGGAAAGACTAATGATGCGATGCTTGTGCAAGACAGGGTGATGGCCTTTAAGTCTAGGGGCCATCCATAAATGACGTAACGCGATTTAGTATTATGTGACGTCACACATGTTTGAACCCCCCCCCCGCCCAAGTGCGTTACGTCATTTGTGGGCGGCCCCTAGTCTGTGCAAATGTTCCGAAGCTCGATATTTTTGATCTAGTATAACCCTTTAGTTTTCCTGCCAGGCCCCGCCCCGCGGGACTAGGGGTGGGGCCACGGTGGCTCGCGACGTTCCCCTACAATCCCCAGTTGTTTCAGACCAAGACTTTCATGGATAAATGGCGGTTGCGCTCCCATTCTGCAGTCCTGGATACGCCGCTGTGAGGTGAAAATTAGGAACGCTATTGTTCCGTTCCAGTTAACGGCGAATACTTATGGGTCCTAATTTCACAAATTGGAAATCAGAAGAAGCCAAGACTACAGCGGAGCTGGAGAGGGAGGGAGGGAAGGGGAGGGAAGGAGGGGAGGGGATGGGAGAGAGGCGAAGAAGAGGTCACGAACGAATGACGTCACGAAGCTTTCGTCTGCTTCGGTCGTCAAGGGCAACGTCCAGTGTTTATTCTAGGCCTTCTCTGGGGGGAATTCCGCCTTCAAAGTTTTAAAATCCCCCCAAATTTTTTATATGTTGGCTGGGGAATGGAAATTCCCCTCCCCAAAGTGTGAAGACTCAGACCTTGTCCCCCCAAACATTTCAAAATTCCCCCAATGTCAAGGTGGCTAGAATAAACACTGAGAGAATGGTATTGGCAGATGTGTGAATGGCTAGCACTTTTGACAAAGAAGTGAAGAGCACCTGCTAATCAAGTTTTTTTTAAAATTAGGCCACTTTCTCTTGTATATCAAAAGTGCTTGGCATTCAGAATTTTGCCTGTGCTATTCTCTATTGCGTAAATTGGACATTTTAAAGGACATTTTTAAACTACAGAGAATGGTATGGGCAGACGTGTGAATGGCTAGCACTTTTGACAAAGAAGTGAAGAGCCCCTGCTAATCAAGTTTTTTTAAAAATTAGGCCACTTTCTCTTGTATATCAAAAGTGCTTGGCATTCAGAATTTTGCCTGTGGTATTTCTCTATTGCTTAAATTGGACATTTTACACTACAGAGAATGCAGTGTTTATTCTAGGCCTTCTCTGGGAGAATCCCCCCCGTTTTAAAATCCCCCCTCATTTTTTATATGTTGGCTGGGGAATGGAAATTTCCTCCCAAAAGTGTGGAGACTCAGACCTTGTCCCACAAACATGTCAAACCCCCCCCCCAATGTCAAGGTGGCTAGAATAATAGAATAAACACTGGGCAACGTCAAGGTCGACAAGCGGTCACGCGGCCGCCGTTCCTTTGATGTTCACCTGGAAATCTATACAGGCGGCAATTATCTTACGTCTCATGCACTTCAAATTACACCTAACTCAACAACGACGAAAACAACAACGACGACGACGACGACAACAGCAATGGCAATGATGATGGTTTCGACGACGACGACGATGACGACGACGACGACGATGGTGATGAGTTTGAATTTAAAAATTCCCAAGAAATCTTCTATTTCGTTTCTTCGATTGCCGCTTGTATCGGATTCGACGCGGCGTGTACTCGTTAACCTTTGCGCTGTTATCGAGAAAACTTAGCAATCTCTCCGTGTTCGGAGTGAGGAGTGTCGTCTGTCGCTGGAGAAAAACAGCAGACGACCGATTCCAAAGGCACTCGTGTCTTTTGCTTTGAAGTCATTGTTCGCATTACGACTGATCGATAGAAACATTCAAATGCAGACATGCCCCGTGACCCTAAGGTCGATCTAGATCCTGTATCAAACGCTCAAATTCATAATTACTTTTGACCTGTCCTTTGCTAAGACACTGCCTATCAGACAGACAGATAGACAGCGTGTATGTCTGTCTGTCTGTCTGACTGTCTGTCTGTCCGTCTGTCGGTTTTGTCTGTCTCTATGACTGACTAGCTATCTGTCTGTTTGTCATGCTTTGTTGTCATTTTTCTTCTAGAATATAGGCTTCGAAATAGAAGTTCCTTGCCCACTATTATCTTATAGTCGAATCGATCAACTTCTATAGCGCCACCAAAATGACGTCTGACTATATGGCATCAACCGATGGCATATCAAATCGACCATGAATTAGAACAAAATCAGACGATAATCTATCTTACTCTGAGTTATCTAAACTCCTGGCTCTGAGTACAGAGCGATCGCTCAAGATGGCTTTCCGTAGAGTTTGGAGTCTGTCTTCACGAGTAGGCCTGCCTATGCGTTAAGAAATTTCAATTCCGCTATATAAATGAGTTAATTCGAACGGCCGATACATTTGTTACGCACAATGTACTGCCGGATAATAGATTATCTCTTCGGCTAAGAGTTTAGTTGCAGCCAAAGCCATTGAAACGGTTTCATCTCTATAAAATTTCGAAGTTTTTCCGCGATTTACTTTGAAGCCTCTCAAGTTCTGTTAAGCAAATGTTAAATTATTTATTAAGACGAAACGCAGGGGTAACTATGTTAACTACTGTATATAAGTTTAAATGCTGTTGTAAACTATATTAACTAAATTGAACTCTACGACGTTTTGTCCTCAGTCGTTGGTTGTTCACCTCCTTTTTACTTGTCTCTTGCATTCAGCAGCGGACTATTTATTATCTCTTGTCAATGTTCAGCAGTGGTCCGCAAGCATTAATGGGTTCCACTTATAGTCCGCTAAGTTTATATTCCATAGTGGCAACATTCTGGTAAAATCGCAGCCTCCAAGTTCATCGCTGACTTCCTCCCGCCCGCCCCCACTCCCCGCCCCCCACTCCCCGCCCGCAGGTGGAAATAAATCTAGACGAATGTCCAGGAAATGCCGCTTCAAATTTATGCTGTAGCCGCGATTTTTATACGCCTGGAGGAGGATTTCCACCCGGGTCTTTGTGTTATTATCGGTCCTCGCGTATTTCCTAGAAGATTTGTTACCAGGAATAATAATTAATCGAACGCTATACCGACGAGCCTTTTCCTTTTTCCTGTCATTCAGCAAACGGTCGAAACTCCTCATAAATCTGAGACCCCTTCTTTGTTTCCTTACCTCTCTGTTGCACTCAACCTTGAAAATCTACTAACGAGATGTTTCAGTGCTGTCGCATTCTAGCGGGCATCTGCGACGCTCTAACGGAGTTCTTTATCATCAAACCCAACTTGATATACAAGGGAAGGCAACAAAATCCTAATTTGGCCGACAAGAGCTGAATACAGAAGAGCACGTTTACTTCCTGCAATGAACGACGGAGCGACCAGTCTCTTTTTTTTTGTGGTATATATATATATATATATATATATATATATATATATATATATATATATATATATATATATATATATATTCTCTCGCACGATTATCTCACTCACACGTAAATCAGCAGTATACTTTGTGTATCCAAATTGGATACCAAAATGTATAAGTGACCTGTAAGACAGACATTGGTCACAGCTCATACACCTCAAACGCTGTTTCGTTTTGTCATATGGACTGCATGACCATTTATTGGACCTGCATGGTGTGATCAATTATATTTTATTTAATAATTGCCATTTTGCAGCACGATAGATTTTAGTAAGTATGCTATGACGGAAGATGTGGATTTGAGGATGATGCATTGCCTATTACGCAATACGAATGACAAAATACCATTATTAATAATTAATAACGCCTCTATATTTTGTATCGAAGCTCCTAGAAGCTACTGCTGTGCTACATTTTTAAGGCGCTATAGAAATTCACAGATTTTGCTCTCTTGTAAACTAGAGCCAGTTAGCAAATTTAATTCGACGTAGTTTTTGCTTACATCACGCCTCCTCCCGAACTAGTTATGTTCGACTGTTTTAACGTCTTAGCCAAATCAACGGTAGACCTGTGGACTGCCACACTGTGCGATTTGTATACCGTTCTTGTGCTGTATGTCACAAAATCCGGATCTGCATGATAAATGTGCGTTTGATTTCAAAGGTTAACATTTAAGGTGACAATTTTATCTTCCTATTCGATCATAATAAGTAAGTAATTCAATCGTGTGCGATTTTATCCGTTGTAAGTCATTGATGCAATTTGGAATGATCTTCGGTCAATTGCTCTCTCTCTCTCTCTCTCTTTCTCTCTCTCTCGTCGGTGCTACTAGACTCGCCCCCTTAATCCCTCCTCACTACGAAACAGACCGATTTTAACCCCCGACAGGTGGTCTAAACGCTAAAACCACCCCCAATAAAAAATGTTTGGGGTGAACGTCATAATATGGATGACTGAGAAACTCTGGTATAGAGTGATACGGTTGAGTTAAGTGTTCGCCATGTTGACTATTTTCGTGCGACACTGCGTTTGGAAAAGATATATATATATATATATATATATATATATATATTAGTAGCACACACTCTGGCATGAAACACTAACCCCATTCGTTCCCTTCTTCGCCCTCCTCATCCTGTCCCATCCCTAGTTCCAAACACTTCGATCGGTCACTCTATCATCGATTTATTACAGCTGTTGCCATCAATCGACAGCTTATATACAGTACTTTTTTATACACAATTGTGCAAGTCTTTTTATGCCCTCGGTACTTGGTGACTCGTATAAGTGACTACGTGTATATATATATATATATATATATATATATATATATATAACATTGACGAATTTCATCAATGCTAAATAATGAGCAAATATTCCGCGCACTTTAGGGAACAGTTATTGGGATAGAATTTCATGGTTACACTCACACACACACATACACACACAAACACACACGCATATATACACACATATATATCACTTCATAGAAATGATAGACCTCTATTAGCAGGGAATGTTCCAGAGATTCTAAAACAATTTAGCAGAAACCTGAAACTCATTATATAAGTTGTTTTGAATTGCTTATTGCAGGGTAGAATATAATACGATTGACTCATTGAAAACTGCGTTTCAGATCAAATCGGCGAGAAACTGACTCAGCAATGTTTTCTGATTCAACATTCGTCAACTTCTGTTTGCTATTGTTCGTCTTTTCTGACTCGGGTACGTGTAGCAATAGCATAAACAGCGTATTATTATTATTATTATTATTATTATTATTAGTAGTAGTAGTAGTAGTAGTAGTAGTAGTAGTAGTAGTAGTAGTAATAGTAGTAGTTGTAGTAGTAGTAGTAGTAGTAGTAGTAGTAGTAGTAGTAGTAGTAGTAGTAGTAGTGGTAGTTGTAGTAGTAGTTGTAGTAGTAGTAGTAGTAGTAGTAGTAGTAGTAGTAGTAGTAGTAGTAGTAGTAGTAGTAGTAGTAGTAGTAGTAGTAGTAGTAGTATTACGAATATAAAGCGCAAGTTCGTAATGCAGCAAATGCGCTAGTTCAATCTTCATCGTTTTCAGTTTTTGTAATTAGTTTTACAAATGCCTCCAACTAATACACCGATCAAAAGAGATCGAGTTAGACAGGGTTATGGTTATGGCTAGGGTAGGGGTATTTAAATGGCGGCCCACGGGCCAGATCCTGCCCGCCAAGTGATACGAAACTACCCGCGTATATACAGACATCAGAACGATAATACCTTTTCCTAATACTTGCTGATTAGTTTTAATGGCTTGTTTTCGAGCTTTCTTCTCCCTATGACCCATGAACTAGATTTTCGAAAGCATCGGACCCTCTGGCGTCAGTCATTAACAGAATTTTAACCCTCGTAAAATCCATTGGAATATCCCAGGGTTAGGGGGTTAGGGATTAACAGAATTGGTCAAAGTGTCACGTGGCTGACTTCTGGACCTCACTGCAGCGTCATCGTCTTCTGTCCTGTCCTTCTTTTGCAGGTTTTGTGAGATTTCAGAATGTTCTCGGCGCCGACGACCGAGGCTCGCATTTGACACCGGAAGTGGCAGACAGACCGGAAGCCGGCGACCTCCAGCACCTCGCTGCCTTCGTACTTCCGCCATCGTCCGACCGCAGTCGTCTGTCGTCGTCGTCGCCGACGACGAAAGAACACGAAGCAGAAGACGCGGTCAAGGTCGTCGGGCCGGCGAATTATAAAACCGACGGCGGCAACATCTTGCCTTCGGCCGCGGCCCTACGGCTGCTGGAGGCCGAACGGGGTTCGGCCGCGGAGGGTGCGACGGGAAAACGGGCTCCCACTTTTCGTCTGGGAAAGCGGGAGGATGCGGAAAAGCGGGCGCCCACCTTTCGTCTCGGCAGACGAAGCCAGTGGAAAGAAAGCGAAGAGGAGGAGGAGGAGGAGGAGGACGAAAACGAGGAAGACGAGGAGGAAGAGGAGGAAAAGAGAGCACCCACATTTCGTCTGGGGAGAAGGAGGGGTGATACCGACGTCGACGGGAAAAGGGCGCCGACATTCCGCTTGGGAAAAAGAGAGGGCGACAACGATAAGCGAGGCCCCACTTTCCGCTTGGGGGAAGAAGAAGACGACGATGAAAAGCGAGCCCCAACTTTCCGCCTGGGAAAACGGGCCCCGACGTTCCGCCTGGGGAAGCGCGATGAAGCCGGTTACCCTTTGGGCGCCGACCGCGAAGAATTGAAGAGGGCGCCCACATTTCGCCTTGGGAAAAGGGCGCCCACGTTCAGGCTTGGAAAGAGGGGAGGCGACGAATGACCGGGAAAAAATCCGAGCCCGAGTTTGACTCTGACGAGCGACTAACCAACGACAACAACTACTCCGTTTAGTTGTTGTTGAAATTATCAGCAACAGGAAATGATAATTATCTACAGTGTAAGGGCGAATATAGGAAACTTGCTATCTACAGTAGACGACAATCGATAATTATATAACGTCCACGTGTCGTTGTTTTGTATTAATGAGTCTGTCTCGTGTTAAGAAACTGTTCTATCCTCTAAAACAAATTACATTGAAACAGATTTTTTGTTTCATATGGAATTTCAACTTCTCTACGAGCATCGCTAAGGGTCGTCCACAGTGGCGTAGTCACGGGGGGTTTTGAGGGTTAAAACCCCCTTGAACGGCGTAAAAATTTTTTTTATGTATTCCCATGCAATTTTTATTTTTTGAGGCGATTTTTGGTGATTTGGGGGGGGGGGTGAAACCCCCTTGGCGGTTATCGATGACCTTTTTTCAACCCCCTTCCTGAAACCCTGGCTACGCCACTGGTCGTCTAAACCATTGGGCATGACCAAGATGCATCATAGAAATTTCTGGAAGAAGTACAAATTAGGAAGTGGCCTCTAGTGAAATATAGTCCATTGGAAGGAGTCCCCATCTGGCGATTGGCTAGTGTACCGCATATGCGTGTATCTGTCAAACATAGGTGGCGACGATTTTTGAGTGTTGGGAGGGAGGCTGTCAGGAGTCAGGACAACCCCAGGTTTGAATCAAGTAGGTGTCCAATAGCTGCTGGTCATCCCCTCGTAATCGCTGCAAATTTTAGCACCTTTAAGAGTTTCCTCAAAATTGGCTGCCAGCAACAAAGTCTGTGAAGCTCAATAGTAAGTCGCCTATAGTAAGTCGCTCGAGGGATGACCGGTGTCCATTGAATTACAGGTTTTAGAGGCAACAAAACGCCATTCATAATTAATTCCCGATGTGACTTAGCCAAGTGAAAGCCTATTGAAGGGCAGTTGCATAGATATGTACAAATATTTTAGCGAATTGAAACAATGCTCCGGAGAAAATCACAGCTTTGCTTGTTCCATCTTCGTTGCTTCTAATGTTGCAAGAATAAATCAATATTGGTCTCCTCAAATTCTATTTACAGCGCTCGAAAATAGGGCACCTCCCAGCCATTTCATGCTACACACTGGAACCAACGACTGTACGAGAACTCTACACTTCAATAAAATGAAAGTCCTGTCGAATATCTTGTGAAATGGTTACTAAGTCAATCGTGTTTTAAGATATCTGGTTCATTGTAGAACAGATAACAAGAACACAACTTATAATTAATTTGCTGTGTGAGCGATAGAAGGCAGAGAGATGTATATTAAACAGTAGGTGTATACAGTAGATATAGAAAAACCTCAGCACCTTGAAAAATTACTCTCACAGAAATAACATTATCGTTTTGTTCCAACTTCATTGCTTCAAATTGTTCAAGAGTAATCAATTTTCCGCCTTTCCAATTGGGATCCACAGAGTTCGAAATTGGACACCTCACCCCAGCCATTTCATGCTACACAACTAGAACTGTACGAGAACGAGAGAGACATCAACGAAATGAAAGTTTTGGCGAATATTCGGTGAAAGTTTAATAGCTAGTAAGTAGATCGAGCGTGTCCTAAGATATCTGATTCATTGTAAGGCAGGTTTCATAGACAACAAAGGCAAAGTTTATAATTAATTCGCTGTGTGACGGAAGGCAATGTAGGAAGTATGAGAAAACGATGGATCGGCGACACAAACTCGATCTGTGAAACCCCCAACCCCAGTCTCACCCACCCTAGCAGATATGCTTACAACCAGTGGCGGTTCAAGGATTTCTTGGTTGGGGGAGGGGAATGAAATGAATTCATAGGAAATTAATGGGGATGAAAATAGAAGGGAAAATCAATAAACCTTGCCGAAAAAGGCTGACAAAAGGGAATCTTACCCCTAATTTTACTACACTTTCATCGACAAAAATAGGTTGGCAAGCAAAACAGGTCATCCACAGCTTTTCCCCGTAGCTTTACTGGACGTTTACCCAAAAATATGTTTCACGAGTAAGAAAAAGTCCGGTGGGAGGGATGCATCCCCACTCACCCCACGTGGAACCGCCACTGCTTGCAACTGCTGCGAATGGAGATCCTCGTTGACGCTGTCACAGCGTGCCTCCGCATCGCCAGCAGTGTCGATTATATGTCGCCACCTGGCGAATGAAACATCACATAGTAAGCAAGAGTACCGTCTTCAGACGCTAGTTACTGTTTATCCGATTTGTTAACTCACTGACACTGTAGTGACTGTACCCAGTTCGTCCCACTGGCTTCACGCACAGTAGCTCGTTTATGCAAGTAGGATGATGATGATGATGATGATGATGACGATAATGATGATGACGACTATGATGGTGATGATATAATGACGATTATGATGATGATGATGATGACGACGACGATGATTATGATGGTGATGATGATGATGATGACGACGACTACAGCAAAAGTTGTTTACATTCTTGCTTCTTGTTGCATAATAGTTGACAGTTGATTAGACATAGCATCGTTCGTTACTTTTGACGAGAATCTCTGACTGGTGAATAATTTGAGGCTCTTATAGAGAAGCTTATTTCCAACCAACAGGTGGTTTTTCTTAGCAGTTTGTCACGACGATCGTCTGCCGTCGTAAAGACGTCGTCTAACGAGAGTCATTTAAACCTCAATTTGCGGCCATCATTAGCAGCAGCAGCAGCAGCAACAACAACAACAACAACAGCAGCAGCAACAGCGAAGCCTACGGCCCCAAGTTTTTTTCGTTCTTCGACGATACAGACGCAATACTAAAGATAAAACGTCTCGCAATTTTATTTCTCGACATAAACCCTCTCATATATATATATATATATATATATATATATATATATATATATATATATATATACGCCATGGGCATATTATAGACTATGGCTTTAAGATGTAGAAATCTGGGGGAGGGGAAAATGACCGCCGTTGGACCGGATCTGTGTGTCCCTCCCCACCACCAACCCCCCGGAAATTGTCGTCTTTTAAGAGGTTGTGTAGTGAGGGAGGGGGAGGATGGCCAAAAAGCCAGCGGCCAGTCTGTTTTACTGGCCTATATACAGGGCGTTTTTTGTTTAAAAAAATATTTTCCTGAGCGCAACAGTCGGAAGTCACTTGTCAACATGACGTAGTCACGCAGCTGAAGTAGCAATCAATACAATACAACAATGTACAATTTACTATTTAATAATTTAATTTTGCAAAAATCCAGTCCGGATTTTCCGGAACGCGGCCCGGATTTTCCGGAGCGCCGCTCCACCTCGCTCCGGCACAAAAAAGCCCTGCCTATAGGCCTATATAATTTCACATCTTGATCAAAAAGTGTAATTTATCTAAAGTAATTATCCATAGTAGATTATTACGTCTCTATTACATTCATCCTGCAGGAAATCAAGCTGATAGACAGACAGACAGGCAGGCAGACAGACAGACAGGCAGACAGACAGACAGACAGACAGATGGACGGACATCGAATGACACGGCACGTTGGCACAACTCTCCTTCGTTATTTATCTACACTCCGTAGAGTGACGGTGTTCTGTTGCCACTCGGATCCATGGCAACGACAGTTCCCTCGGCAACAGATAACCTCTGACCCACTGCGTCCAATCGTCATGGCAACGGCGAAACGGAGATGAGATTTCGCGATTGTCAGCCGCTTGCGGAGAAGCAAAACGAAGATGGATGCCGGGAAGGGGAGGGAGAGGGGGAGGAGGGAGGAGGGGAGGAGGGGATGAACGATATGCTCTAATCTCACGGCTGTCAATGTCACTCCCGCTGTCATTTGCAGGTCCAAGTGAACACAAACGTTCACACTCATCATCACCATCATCATCATCATCATCATCATCATCATCATCATCATCATCATCATCATCATCATCGTCGTCGTCGTCGTCGTTGTCGTCGTCGTCGTCGTCATCATCATCTCATTGCTATATTTGAATTGCTTGACAGTCGCTGACTTATGTCAGTGACATAAGACATTATTAATTTATTAGTATCACTATATTATTATTATTATTATTATTATTATTATTATTATCATCATCATCATCATCATCATCATTATCGTCATCATCATCCTCATCCTCATCATCATCTCATTGCTATATTTGAATTGCTTGACAGTCGCTGATTATTAATTTATTAGTATCACTATATTATTATTATTATTATTATTATCATCATCATCATCATCATCATCATCATCATCATCATCATCGAGTGTCTATTAATCCAATAACAAGTAATTTGTTGCTCAGCGATCAATTCCTCGAAGAATCGGTTTGGGTCGGAATACTTCAGAGACCAGAATTTTAGACCACCTGTAGACCACCTGTTCGTCGTCTACCAGGACGGGCTGAGCCCCCCCCCTTCCCCACACAACTCCCACCACTACCACCACCACTGCATCCAACACTGTTTTTAGATCTAGTCGAAACGAAACTATTTTTAGACTGTTTCTTCGAATGGTCGACAGAAGACGCGTTCGTGGAAATCGCGGGGGCAACGAAACAAGTCAACGTACATACTTATTTTTGCATGTTCCGGTTCTTAACCGCCCAGCAGGGATATTTTTACACTCTCCCTAAAACCCCCCAACACCCCGCCTCCCAATTTGAGACCGACACCCCCCACCACCCAATTTTCCCCAATCCGAGCCTGAGATGCACCCTAACACCCTCCAATTTGAGACAGACGCCCCCCAAATTGATAATCCTAGAAATAAGCCTGCCGCGCAGCGACAGACAGAGAGGTCTGAGGTCAACTCTGGTTAACAAAATCTTTCGGTTTTTTTGCCTTCGAAACGATGCTGTTAGTTTTGGAAAGCCTGCTGTCTGTCTTCTCGGGTGTTTCTCGTTGCCACTTTGCCTTCTGGAGAGTGCGTGGCGGGGGGTAGCGATGGGTCGGGTGGGTTGGGGTGAGGACGGGTGGGTGGGTGGGTGGGGAGGATAATTGCTCGCAGGGACATGCACACGAAGTTCCTTGGTCGGAGCGGTTCCTCAGGTATAGTTCATTTCCGGTGATGGCCGGAAGTGACGCGTTCCGGTCGGATTCAAGTCCAAAGCAGACGATTCGATCGGCGCCCAAGGCAAAGCGCCAGAACCATCGATCCAAGAGAGAACGAGAGAGAGAGAGGGAGAGAGAGGGAGAGAGAAATAAAGAGAGAGACAGAGAGAGACACAGCTGCATGGAGAGAAAGGGAGATAGTTAGATAGAGAGCGAAAGACAGAGAGACAGAAAGAGACGAATGACCGAGAGATGGACAACACACCGACAGACAGACAGACAGACAGACAGACAGACAGACAGACAGACAGACAGACAGACAGACAGACAGACAGACAGACTGACAGAGGACATTCAAGCGGACAGATCCATGCACAACGATAAATTCTTTACTATGGTTACGTGGAATGGGCGTTACACGTCCTGTATATAGCCAGCCCTGTATATATATATATATATATATATATATATATATATATATATATATATATATATATATATATATAGGATCGCTGCCACTTTGAAACTCCCGTTCCAGATAATCTACGAAAAACGTCACGTATACAGTATCCGCCTCGACGACATTTTCAGGAATTTCGCCTCCTAACTCCGAGCGATCCGTTCGGATTGCATTGCGTTTGATCCGTCGCTACAACAATGCAACCGAACCGACAACACTGTAGACAACCATCCGCTCCTGATTGCCCTTCTAAGCAGCCCGCCCCCTCCCCCGGGGGGGCACAATAGAAGAATTGACCCAATTATGGTCGGGTCAGACAGAGGTCCACGTCCTTTCTGCACTGGCCTCCATCCAGACCACGACGGCACAACCGCGGTCATCGACCTCATAGCCTGTCCGAGACACTCACGTCTACAGAAAGTGACGTCACTTGACTCCCAGAAAACCAGCCGGCGATGTTACCGTACAAGAAGGTGTTACCGATAAAGTTCTAGAATCTAGACATATTAAGAAGCTTAATACGGGAAACAGTTTCGACGGGGGAAAGGGGAGGGGTAAAGGATAAGCTAAAATACAGGGGGAATTCTAAGCGAACTTTTATATCAAATACTTCTTTTCCGTTTCGCAGATCATCAAATCTCTAGCGACAAACCGATGATGACCGGAATAGAATAACAGATTCTGTCTTAATCTTTAATTCGTTTCTTTTTGAAAGAAAACCAAGAAAACAGGCCGCTGGCTAAACTGCCTTTAACTGATCTTCACAGTCAAAGTCTAAAATCTAGAATCTCGTCTTAAATGATCATAAAGAGAGAGAGAGAGAGAGAGAGAGAGAGAGAGAGAGAGAGAGAGAGAGAGAGAGAGAGAGAAGGAGAGAGAGATCTTTTTGTCCGGGCCTATTTTGGCATGCAAAAAGACATTACCCCGGGCGAACATTGAGGCGATATATCATCGGCTAGATTTATCAGCTTAGTTCACCAATTATTCCGAAATAGATCTCTCTCCCCTCCCTCTCTCTCTCCCTCTCTCTCTCTCTCTCTCTCCTTCTCTCCCTTCCTCTCTCTTTCCATATCTCTCTCTCTCTCTCTCCCCTCCCTCTCTCTTTCCATATCTCTCTTTCTCTCTCTCTCTCTTCCCTCTCTCTTTCTCTCTCTCTCTCTCTCTCTCTCTCTCTCTCTCTCTCTCTCTCTCTCTCTCTCTCTCTCTCTCTCTCTCTCCCCTTGCACTTCAATCCTGATTTCAAAGCGAATTATTCTTCGAACGACGAAACTTGGAAAGCCATCGAAATGAAACTCGACATATAGGCCTGCCTATGGATACGCTTTCCGGCCGTTCACTAATTGATCTCAGCCTCAGCGTGGCACTCCGGGGGAGGTTGGGGGGGGGGGATCCGAGAGCATAACAGGGACTGCGTGAGACGACGGCCCCTTCCGTCGTTCTTTGTGCTTTGTCCAATTGAGATCAGTGGCTTTCTGGATTGGCGCTTCAGACTTCTGTCTAACGACCATCTCATGTCCAGCCAGCCAGCCAGCCATGCCTCTGGGCCAAACTAATCATCTGTCTCGATTTTGATGTCCTTGTAATGGATATATTCTGTCACATGCGACATTTCAAGCTTCAATATAATATACTAGTTCAGGTTAACGGGCAGGTTTTTGATATGATTTTAATGGGCATTTACATAGTCTGCATAGGCCTTTAAACTGATGACTAGTTCATTATTATTATTATTATTATTATTATTATTATTATTATTATTATTATTATTATTTATTATTATTATTATTATTATTATTATTATTATTATTATTATTATTATTATTATTATTATTATTATTAGTAGTAGTAGTAGTAGTAGTAGTAGTAGCAGTAGTAGTAGTAGCAGCAGCAGCAGCAGCAGCAGCAGCAGCAGCAGCAGTAGCAGAGCAGCAGACCAGCAGCAGCAGCAGCAGCAGCAGCAGCAGCAGCAGCAGCAGCAGCAGCAGCAGCAGCAGCAGCAGCAGCAGCAGCAGCAGCAGCAGCAGCAGCAGCAGCAGCAGCAGCAGCAGCAGCAGCAGGTGGTGGTGGCAGGCCCAGGTGCAGCAGCAGCAGCCGTGGTGCAGCAGCAGCAGCAGCAGCAGCAGCAGCAGCAGCAGCAGCAGTGGTGGTGGAGTGGGCCCAGCAGCAGCAGCAGCAGCAGCAGCAGCAGCAGCAGGTGCAGCAGCAGCAGGTAGCAGCAGCAGCAGCAGCAGCAGCAGCAGCAGCAGCAGCAGCAGCAGTAGTAGTAGCAGTAGCAGTAGTAGTAGTAGTAGTAGTAGTAGTAGTAGTAGTAGTTATATTGCGCCAGATGATCATGAATGTTTTGCTGAACTGTAATATAATACACTGGCCGTCCCTTCGCAGCTATAGCGTTAGGCCTAAACTTGACAGATTGGATGTCAACAACGCAGTAGTATTTTCATTCTAGACTAAAAGATCGAATCTGCTGCCACGCTGTCACCAGAATAATTATTATCAAAATGCGCCAGAGTAGCACTTCATTTGCACATCAACATCAGCGATTAAACGATAACATTTTGCCTCTGCGTTGCTACAACATAACATATGCCAACGCCTCTTTACTGGAATAACTAGAATATCATCGGCGCAGCCACGGGGAAACGCGGGGGGTGGATAGGTCCCCCTATTCCGGAATCCTGGCTACGCCACTTTTATATATACTGTATATATAAAAAGTGAAAATGAGAAAGGAGATTATTATTATTATTATTATTATTATTATTAGTAGTAGTAGTAGTAGTAGTAGTAGTAGTAGTAGTAGTAGTATAGTAGTAGTAGTAGTAGTAGTAGTAGTAGTAGTAGTAGTAGTGTTAGTAGTAGTGTTAGTAGTAGTAGTAGTAGTAGTAGTAGTAGTAGTAGTAGTAGTAGTAGTAGTAGTAGTAGTAGTAGTAGTAGTAGTAGTAGTAGTAGTAGTAGTAGTAGTAGTAGTAGTATATATATGTGACTGTCTTCGTTCTATGATAATATAGGCTTACGTGACTGTATGTTCACGTGAGTGCCTATAAAGAGCTATTAAATACTTGACATGCGAATTCTTCTTGACGCTTTTATGTACGTTTTTAGATCGGGTCTCTAAGGTAAATATGCTAAAGTTTCACCGTTGGTCGAACACGTGCTTATGATCATAATGGCACAAACTCAGTGGAAAGGCCGAATGCGGCTCCATCGGCGACTGCTGTTTGTAGATTTTGTGTTTGTCAAGGACTGTGGCGACCAGGCCCACCATAAAAATAGGCCCACTGTTTTTCAAGCGACGACCTTTTTTGCTTGTAAGAGATTTTTAGTGAGGTCGGGAAATAAAAATTATGGAAGCGACGACCTTTCTTACTCCTCAGCCACAGGCCCACTCGGACCCTAATCCGGCCCTGGTGGCGAAAAAGTGTTTCAACGTATAATCTCTGTTATTTGAGAGTCAACGAGGAGGCGCATTTAATAACCGTTTGGGGGGAATGACCGAAGATGCGCTATAGAAATTCTTTCGCGTATCGGATGTCGGTCTAAGTCCGGTTGAATGTTCGGATTGTCGCTTGGTTCGGTTAAGTCATCGGGGCAGAACAACGGCGTTCTGTATTTTTAAAATTTGCGAGAAAACTCGCCACTTCTAAATAGTGAAATAAAGAAAACGCTCGCCGCGACTTCTCGAATCGACTAACCCAGTATTTATTCTAGGCCTTCTCTGAGGGGAGGGAATTCCCCCCCCCCCACAAGGTTTGAAATTTCTCCTATTTTTGACATTTTGGCAAGTAGTATGACCTCCCCAATGTCTGTCTCTCACCATAAAATGTTAACCCCCCCCCCCAATGTCTAGGTGGCTAGAATAGCCACTGGAGTAGCCCGAAAATGTTGTAAGCAGCTGTCGAGATTTTTAAAAAACCTTGCATTTGGATTTTTTGGAATACACCAACCTAACTTTTACGACCCACAACGGGTCGTCCTCGACCAGTGGCACTTAAACACCCACACCACCACAGTATTAGTTGTAACAGTTTTTCTCATATAATCTGCAAGTGACATTCCTGCACATTTCCAGGACGTTATTCTTGTCCAAAAAGGGTGAAACAATTATAGCCTACTGCTGTAAAAATTAATATTGACGAATATTAGTCAGGCGTGTCCCCCACTTGGGACCGTTTTCTCGTCGGTTTTCATGCCTCATTGCACCTTGCAGGACGCATTTGCCGTAAACCCTCCCTTACCTCTTTTCGTTTTTCCAGAAAAGCACGGTCGACAGTCTTGGCGATAATAATTAATAACACGTTTCCAGTCGATTGAACTCTATCAATGCATATCCTTCAGCTTCCTTGACCGTCGGCATGTCGTTGTCAGTGGCGGCTCTAGGTTTGGCAAGTGGGGGGCCGTTGGGGTGGCAACTTCTAATCATGAGGGGGGGCAACCATTTGTTGTTTAATGTATGTAGCATCAAGTATAGGGTCCCAACTGGAGGGGCACTGGGGGGCCAGGCTCTCAATAGGGGGGCACGCCCCCCCCCGTGGAGCCGCCACTGGTCGTTGTATAGCAACGTATTTCGCTAAGTCTTGGTCCTGTTGTTCGTGTTTTACTGCACTATGCTACAGAAATCCAGAGACATGCATGTTTTCC
This sequence comes from Metaphire vulgaris, assembly GCA_018105865.1. NCBI lineage: Eukaryota > Metazoa > Annelida > Clitellata > Crassiclitellata > Megascolecidae > Metaphire > Metaphire vulgaris. The sequence goes on along the minus strand of CM030838.1, from coordinate 17,058,445 downwards.
AAAATAATACAATACATAGTTCGAGGCAGCGAATAGCAATAAATGGAATAGGTCTACAAAATATGTCTCGGACAGACTATACAGCTGTAAATAACTACACACATCATCTCTTGGCGTATGTTCTTCTTGGATTAAGATTAAAGCAATAGGACATTCATTTCTCTTTACGAAACATTGCTATTAAGTTGACACGTACAATGCTCTTAAAAAACTCCTCGGCTATGGCGCTATGCAAATAATAATAATAATAATAATAATAATAATAATAATAATAATAATAAAATTTAATAGACGTCCAAAGTTCCACAGAATCTAGAGTGATGCCTAATAGGCCTAGAGGACATCTGAAAATTTTCGTAGACAAGGGAATTAAAAACCTTGCGCTGCCTGGATTATGCTCAGAAGTGTGTTTCACTTTTTCGTCATTTCCCACATCTGCGAAATAAAAAGGGGCTTCGTGCAAACCTGCCAAATGAATTCACTATCGTACCAATGTATCAAGGAGATATGACGTTCCCCCCTCTCTCTCTCTCTCTCTCTCTCTCTCTCTCTCTCTCAGAGTATATACAGTATATGTGTGTATATATATGTATATAAGTATATATATATATACATATATATAATATATATATATATATATATATATATATATATATATATATATATATATATATTGTCGACCATTTAGCCCAATCGAGGTCATACAATAAGCAGAGATCTGTTTGGTTTAGAAACATACCCTCTGGACCAGAATTTTGTAAAGCCGTCTAAGGATATATACGAAAATCAGAATGTATTGCATTCTCTGGAATTTCTCTGGAATTTCTTAAATTATTTAGGAAAATCCGCCCTCTTTATTTTCTCAGTAAAGTCTGTAACGTGACTGCAGCAGGGTTTCGAAATTTTAAACTAAACCGCAAACAGACGGCATAAGCCTGAACGTGACATTCTGAATTCGGTAAGGCTTAGATTTTCATGGTCACTCGTTCAAAACATAATCGCTCGACAGAGTTTCAAACCTAGGCAGTGGCGTAGCTAGGATTTTTAGGCCCTAATGCAAAAATCATTAATGGGCCCCTTCAACTTAAAAAGTCACAACATGACGGACAGTGCACTAAGGCTTAAAAAATTTTTAACAATTAATAATAACGCATCGTCTGTCACCGGATTCCGGAAAGTGAAAACTGTAAAACGGCTTTGTTTTTGTAGCGCTGTCATGTTTAATACCTACCAAATTTATCTGATTAAGACTGATTTTTAATGTGTTTTAATTATTTACTGTTGTTATTATTTACTTTCTTTTTTACATTGGTGGTCAAAAAGGGCCCCAGTTCTTCTGGGCCCTAATGCCTTGCTTATTCTTGCTCTATGGTAGCTACGCCTCTGAACCTAAACCGTTTAAATCTCATCCAGTCAGCATTTCCTCCATTCCCCCCTCTTTCTGTTTCCCTCTGACACTGATCTCTGGCAATGAACTGATTTCCATGGTATGGATTTTGACGTACCATGGATTGACACCTTTCAGTATTAGAAATGGTGTTATTATTATTATTATTATTATTATTATTATTATTATTATTATTATGTTTGCAACTCTGTAGACATATACATAGCATACTTTTAAATTAGTTAATATTACTTACAATCTAGTAAAGTTCCCGATGTAATTCGGAGCTAGCACCAAAAATGAAGACTCATCCACAGATTATTATTATTATTATTATTATTATTATTATTATTATTATTATTATTATTATTATTATTATTATTATTATGTTTGCAACTCTGTAGACATATACATAGCATACTTTTAAATTAGTTAATATTACTTACAATCTAGTAAAGTTCCTGATGTAATTCGGAGCTAGCACCAAAAATGAAGACTCATCCACAGATTATTATTATTATTATTATTATTATTATTATTATTATTATTATTATTATTATTATTATTTCATGAACTCATACAAATGATCAAGTTATGGGGGGTGTATCCGTCGTCACGTGACATCTATTTCTGTCACGTGACAAGCAATGACAACAGGTGCTCTGTGTATATGGTTGAAAGCGACTGCAGGTCCCCGAAGTTTTCCGCGAAATGCGCGAACAAAGAGACATCTAGCGACGGTTGTAATTCCACACATTGACGACGTCCGATCATTTAGTGAAAGTGTGCGGTCAATGAACGATTTCGGGTTCACCCGGTGCACGAATTCTTGTCGAAATCCTGCTTTTCGGTCTCGGTTTTCAATCGAACATAGGCAGGAGAGACAGATATATATATATATATATATATATATATATATATATATATAGAGAGAGAGAGAGAGAGAGAGAGAGAGAGAGAGAGAGAGAGAGACAGACAGACAGACAGACAAACAGACAGACATAGACATAGACAGAGACAGATACAGACACAGACAGACAGACAGACAGGCAGCGAGAGAGAAAGAGACAGACAGAGTCGCTGTGGAACTAACGGACCAGATGATACGCTTCACGCATGCAACATCAGCAACAGATTTTGCAACAACAGCCGAAGCAACAGCAACAGCTTCACACAGAGCAACCGCTCGTCTCTCTCTCTCATTCTCTTCTTCTACTTCTTCTACTTCTCCAACTCCCCAACCTCCCTCTTCTTCTTCTTCTTCTTCCTCTCCCTCTTCTTCTTCTTCTTCTTCTTCTTCTTCTTCTTTTTCTTCTTCTTCTTCGTTAGTTCCGCTGGTCGTCGCCAGTCGGAGCCGAGACTGTAGAGGCTCACGTCGTCGTCGTCATCCGTAATCCACGGTCTGTTACGTCAGAAAAAAGCTTCCTCTTCTACGAATCCATCAATGTTGTTTCCGCTGTTGAGAACATGCAAGCGAATTTCGTCATCGCCTTCAGAATGACGTCACTTATATCGGCCGTCGTGTCGCTGATGCCAAGATGCCAAGGTAGTCACGTGATTAGTTATAATCTGTCTCGTAGTTTGATTCCGATTGGCTGCGTTAGTCGATTATATTCGTTTTTGACGGATTCAGAATGGAGCTTGTTTGATTTACGTCAGCGCTTCTGTTACCCGTGTAAATCGTACTATGGAGTTAGATCAATTCATAATTACGTCAAAAACTTTTGACTCCCTCCCCCCCCCCAAGATCAATGACAGGTCCCAATAACAAGGTTATTATTTTTTTGGTGATGACCATTTTGTCCCTTTTTTGCTCATCGAGTGTCAAAATGTGGTGGCGATGACCTTTTTGCCATGCTTTTTTCCATTGTAATAAGTAGTATTCCATGAAATTTCCTATTTTTTGATTATTTGTAAAAAGTGAAATTGTTGACGTCAACTTCTCTTGACCTCCCCCTCCCCCTGTCAACAACTGTCAAACTTTTTCAAACCCCTCCCCCTAAATTGTTGACGTAATTAATGGACAGCCCCTAATAGGATCGGTTGAGTTTACCGTTTAGGCGGGGCAAATAGGCACGTTCCCACCCGCCCCCTCTACCCCGCTCCAAAAACACCCTAGCAGTTCATTTGGTTAATTTCTCATCGCGGCGAAAAACCGATAAATCATAAAGGCGCGAATAAAAAAGGGAGTCTCGTATTTTCTTCCAACACGCATCAATCATATTGGAAGGGTGGAAGGGACAAGGCAAGTCAAAATGGAGAATGGAACACACAAAGTTCCCGCCCCCCCACCCCCAATCGATTGTCCTGGCTCCGCCTCTGGTTTACTGGTGCACAGCTGATCGTCTTCTGTGGTTTCTTCGCGACGATTTACCTTTAAAAATTCTCAGTTTCTCTCTCTCTCTCTTTCTCTCTGTCTGTCTCTGTCTGTCTCTGTCTGTCTCTGTCTGTCTGTCTGTCTCTCTCTCTCCCTCTCTACTTCCACAGATCGGCGATTTCAAACGAATTTCCGAGTTTTGCGTTTTAGAAAATGGACGGTTCAATGGGCTCGAGAAAAGTATGTGTATGCGTTGTCATTTTTCGCAAAGTTAAAAATTTCTCCGAAGACTAAGTACATCTACAGCGAAATTCAGTTTCTCCTCAAATTTTTAAAATCAGGATTTTAACATTCTTATATTCGCTATTATATATATACTGTATATATATATATTCGCTAGGCTTTATCAAATTCTGACACTGCCTGAATAATTAACCCCTTAACCGTGTATTTAACTGTAACTCAATGTAAAATGGACGGATATATCCGGGATATCCACAGTTAAGGGGTTAATATAGGCCTACATGCGATACCAAGGCATAGGCCTACAGGATTACATGATTAACATCACAATTGTATACCAGACATAACTTACTTAGACTAATATTTGAGTGTTGATTTCACCGTCTGCAGCCCGAGAGGGAATTAACGTAGACTCTGCCAATAGAGTGATTTGACCACATTCCCGTGTTGCTGAGTCCAATGCCCCCCCCAACCTCCCTCCCTTCTTCGCCTATGATCCCTGCAGTCATTTTGTCATTCTCTCGCGTTTCCTGTCAAGTAATGACCGTTTCTTGTATAGAAAAAAAAGAACGTTAATGTTACAGATGTCGAGATAATACGGTCATTAACCCCTTAACTGGGGATCCCGGATATATCCGTCCATTTTACAATGAGCTACACTTAAATACACGGTTAAGGGGTTAATATTAGCATTAATCGATTTGCGACGCGTTTAGCTTCGTAACGTGCTGTCACTTGCTTAAGAATTATAGGCCTACTTACTAAGGTTAGGGTCGGGGCGTAGCGACGGGGGAAGAGTATATCGGTAAATATACTCCCCAAAATCAGACATCAGACCACCTTAAAATTTGTAATATGCTTTTTAAGATTTTCCAAGTTTTTACAGATTCGCCCCCCCCCCAATCACATTATACCCCCCCCCCAATAAAATTCCTGGTTACGCCTTTGGTTAGAGTTAGGATTGTCATACTATCGTAGCAGAAGTGGCCATGAGTGCAAATTGTTCAAGCAGAGGGGGATACAGGAATAGTTATAGAGTAAGATGTAAGTAAGGTGGCGACCTTTTTTGCTTGTCAGCACATCTGGCAAAGGGAAAAGTACTATCACATAGTTAAGGTTGCATGTAAATTGCATGTGCATGTATGCATGTATGTATGTGTGATACATGCACATGCATGCAACCTTAACTATGTGATAGTACAAGAGGAAAGATGAGTGTGATCTTTTTATTTGCTTGTCAAGATTTTTCGAAGTTGGTCATGATCAAAACTACCCCCTCCCCTCCACCCCCTTCCGGAAATCCTGGCCTACGCCACTGTGTCTCTAACGCCTTGTGATTGTTGCTCAAAGGTTGGCGCCACTGTCTGACGAGTTCCGTCGGTTGTATTCCGTCGCCATCCTACATCGGCGCTCGGTTCTTTTGCGTCGACAGAGGTCGCTACGGACCCACCGCAGCAGCAGCAGCAGCGTCGTCCACCGAGTCTGGACATCGTTTCTTCTTCCTCTGTCCAGGATCCGGATATCTGGCCTGCCGGTGTCGGTGCGACGGTCTCGATGACGTCATCTGTGGTGGGGGAGGAGGAGCCGGTGAGAAGCAGCGTCGTCGTCACGTGATCGATGACGTGGCCTTCGGCGTTCGATCGGGGGCGTCGTCGAGAAAATGGCGCGGTCCGGCGGAGGTCGATTCGAACGGCGAAGTCGACGACGAGACGACGATGACGTGGGAAGGTGACGTCAACGCGATTAGTTCTAATCGACCGACGCTCGGTAATAATCATCGAACGAGTAGTAATCGTCCGTCGGTAACGATTATCGGCGAACGACCCACCACCACCGTCGTCGACGCCGACATTGAAGCACCGAATGTCGGCGATGAAGACACGCGGATGTCGGCAACTGGAATGAGGTCAGAAAGAGGTCAAGGTCGGCCAGAAAGAGGTCAAGGTCAAATGGGGCGTTCCGAAGTAGCGGACCACACCACGGACACCGACGGAAACTATTCGGAAAATCGTGATTCGGAAGGCAGCCATCTTGCAATGACGAATAAGGAAGATTCGATTCTCAAAATTCTGGTGACGTCATCGTATAGAAAAGCGACGACGACGACGACGACGACGACTGGCGTCGGAACCATGCAGGTAAATAATCACGTGACAGAGCAACGCTCTCTCGTGACGTCGTCTCGAACTATTGACGACGTGACATTGTCGGACGCCCGGAGTGACGGTTGGAATGACACCGACGTCGTCGAATCCGCGTTCGATCACTCCAGCGACGACTCCGCCGCCGCCGCTGCCGTCAATCCGTCCGGAATGACGGACGGCGTGACGTCAGCCGACGTCATCGGAGCGCTCGTCACGACGCCCGGAGGAAGACCGACGACGTCTGCTGTTGTCATCGCGACGGCAACCATGGCGACCGCCGTCGTTACGAAAGCCACCTTACGCTGGACTCTTATTGGGCGGAAGAGCAACGGGACGCAGGAGGGGCTTTTCCAGGCGGAGTTCCGGGGACAGGTGGAACGCGACGACGGTGCGATGACGTCGTCGGTGCTGCTGCTGTACGACGATTGCGTCATTTCCGGTTCGGCGATGGCCTTCGTGGCGATGGTCTTCGTTCTCGTCTCCATGGTCGTCGTCCTCAACTGCTACGGACGTCACTGGGGCGATCACGTGACCCACTGGCACCGCCGAAGGACTATTACGTCACCGGAGTCACGTGATCAGCACGAAAACGATCGCACGTGTCCGATGATGACGCCACTGGAGCGAATCTCGGATGTCCACGAAAAACAGGACAAGGAGGCATACTGATAATGTGACAAACACACACACACACAAACACACACACACATATATATATGTATGTATATATATATATATATGCATATATATATACTGTAGAACTTCGTTATATGGCATATATATATAATGTATAAAGATTATTGTTTTATGGTTAAAGGAACGCATTTGTGCCAGGAAACAAGTAACCCATGGGTTGGGTCCATATTCTGAAAAAAAATAATGCGTTGGGTGGGTTATCCTTTCGTGGAATTTGATAATTCTTGGTGTTATAATTCAGTACATTATACACTCGAAAATGACAATGGCAAGTGATGTTGCTTGCTGCAATAGTAAGTCGAAATATCTCACTTTCTTTATATGCTTGAATGAAGCTCATTTAAAAAAACCTTTAGTTACCAGAAAATTGAACGTTGACTATTTACCAGACATCGGTTTGAATATATGTATGTTTATAGAATGGCCATTGTACTTTCACGGTTTCGTCGGGTCGGGTCACGATGGGTTGGGTTAAGTTGGGTCCGTAGACAGGAATTTTACGTGGGTTGGGTTGGGATCGGGTTCAAAAAACCGACCCATGGACAACGCTAAGAGGAGTAGCTATGAATTTCAAGTAATACGCCAAAACTAGAAATTGGTCTGAATTAATGTAAAAATAACATTTTCACAGCAGCCCACTATATAGCTTCCTCAGCAAACCTAGGTAATGCGGGGCCCACAGATCACGTGATCGCTTTTATGACACGTGCTCCATCGGTCGAGACATGGAGAGAAATTCATCAGAATGTTCATTTCCTTTTACGGCGATTCATCCAAAATGGCCGATCATTTTAAATTTACGACTAGCCGTATTCTTATAATCTTATTCAAGATTTCGGAAAATTTCTGACTTGGCAACTCCCAAAAAAAAACAACTTAAAATCTCAACGATCCTCAACATTTTTCCCAACACGGCCACACGTTGCAACGCGTCTCCACTCGCTTATTCTCCGGGTAGAAGTAAAAAAGAGGCGCCACAGAAGTCCCTTGTTACATTGCATTCTGTCGTGGACGTGTCGGCGCCGATAAAAACGACGGCTTTCATGTCATCGATTGCAGGCGGCGTCCGTCCTGGGCGTTTTCTGATGTCGCGCACTTCGCACTCCCCGGTTGACAGACGATTCGCTTCGAATCTGACGGCGCAATTAGTGCCGAGTGAACGCTCAAGAGATAACGCACTGCTGACGTCATATTTGCCTGATATTTGCCGTCATTGACGTCAGAAGGGGATCATTTAAATATCTGATCGACTGGAGGAATAATGTGGACAGAGCAATGAGCATATGGATATCCAGTATATAAAAGTTTTTATATATATATATATATATATATATATATATATATATATATATACTGTATATATATATATATATAAAGAGGAAGTGGCTGACAAAATAGATTTTTGGGTGCTTTTAGCAGATGAAGCGGTGCTTGAAATTGCTGGTTATATTGATTAAATGTTGAAGAGGAGTTGATTGAACTCAAATGCATTGAATATCGCTGAAAAATCAGGTCCCACAGTAAACTGTATTCTGAATTCTCTGAATAATAACAATGATGATGATGAATATAATAATAATAATAATAATAATAATAATAATAATAATAATAATAATAATAATAATAATAATAATACCTTTTTAATTATGTCATAAATTGTTCCTGTTTGGCCCATCGATCTGCGAATGGAGTCCCAGCTGATCATAGTAACAACAACAACAACAACAATAATAATAATAATAATAATAATAATAATAATAATAATAATAATAATAATAACGCTTAAAATGATTCAAGAGAGTTTGCCCTGTGTGAGAACCACAGATCAGTGAATCATTGAATCAGTCAGACACTGAACAAATAAGTGAGAGTGCAGAGTGAGTGAGCGTATCAGTCCATCGCTCATTCGTTTTAACCCCTTAACTGGGGATCCCGGATATATCCATCCATTTTACATTGAGTTACAGTTAAATACACGGTTAAGGGGTTAATTGGAAACAATTATTAATTATCGTCTGTAGAATAATGCGCTAGAACTTTACATTTCCTTTCCAAGTCTGTCTCTCCCTCCTCTCTCTCTCTTTTTCCATCTCTTTCTCTTTCTCTTCTCTTTCTCTCTCTCTCTCTCTCTCTCTCTCTCTCTCTCTCTCTCTCTCTCTCTCTCTCTCTCTCTCTCTCCCGCTTTTCCACATGGTCATATTTGCGTTCGTGTGCACATACATTTAGTACAATATTCGTGCAAATACGTGATGCTTTCTATGAAAAGCGTCGACAGATGTCCTCTGTCCAGTATTCAACCACGCGATTCAAACGAGACCGACCCCCCTCCCCTCCCCGTCCAACCGTACAGCGCTACATGAAGGGGCCCCCATGGTCCTCGGGTCTCCGTGGATCTCTCTCCGTGTCCGTGATTTTTCGTTCTCTATTATTTGAATCCTGGTGGACGTGGAGTCGATTGTAGAATAGCCTATAGGCGATTGTTTGCCCTCAGTCCAGTGGCGGATGTTTAATTTCGCGTCGAAGAGCAGGGAACCAGCCTCGCCAACCTCTCGATAGACTGGTTCCCCGTTCAAAGATACGCGAAAGGTCCCATTAGAGATTAAAACAGAGCGAACGATATAGGCAGACAAACACAATTAACTGATGCACGCGCACACACGAAGACAGATACGCAGACAGGGAAACAGTGTTTATTCTAGGCCTGTTTTTTGGGAGGGGAATTCCTCCAAAGTTTTAAAATACCCCCAAATTTATATATGTTGGCTTGGGGATGGAAATTCCCCCAAAAGCGTGGAGAGCAGTGGCGGCTCCACCGGGGGGGCAGGGGGCCCGTGCCCCTATTGAGTGCCTGCCCCTCAGTGGCCCCCAGTTGGGACCCTATACTTAATGCAACATACATTAAAAAACAAATGGTTGGCCCCCCATTATTAGAAGTTGCCACCCCAACGGCCCCCCACTTGCCAAATCCTAGAGCCGCCACTGGTGGAGAGACAAATCTTGCCCCCCCAAACATTTCAAACTCCCCCAATGTCAAGGTGGCTAGAATAAGCACTGGGGAAACATACGGGCACAGACGTAGCTGGATGAAGAGGAAAGGTAATGTATGCTAGAGCCTAGACGACAGACTCTCACATTCGCTCGTTTTATGCCTATCAATGCCTAGACTTCTGTATAGTAGGCCCCGTTAGATCTTTCTCCAAAGCATATCGATGGAATTCGACGCTCCGACAAAAAAAACCCCTCTTGCGTTATTCGAGTCTAGTAAACGAGGAGCTTAAGCAACGTTGACGCCGAATGCAAAAGCAGAGACGGTCGAGAGATAAGGTCAGTTTATGTGACCAGTATCTACATATTGTGGAATGGCGGTGACCATTAACACCAGAAAGACGAGACTTAACCATTACGAGCAGTCCCTTTGGTATATACGACGGGTCAGCTTAAGGGACTGTCTGAGTCGGGGCCATTTTTTTCTTGATGGAGGGGGCATATTGGTAACCCAACCAGAGTGTTTTTAATTAGCAAAGTCGCTGATAGATTGACTGTGTGCCACGGAAGACGGCGGAAGACCTGTCTCAGCTACACTGGCGTAGCCACCCGGGGGTGGCCGGGCCCCACTTTCTGGTTGCCACCGGTCGTGGGGTTTTTTTTTGGGGGGGGGGTATGGTGGTGTGGCGAAGAGAATACGCGAATGCTGTGCGTGAGAATCCTGCGAAAACTCCTGCACGACAGTTTTGCTCCTCAGAGACTGTTTACTAAAAAATGTCGATGTGCCATTGTGCCGCCCCCCCAATTCTGGAATCCTGGCTACGCCACTGCTAACAGCGAAAGAGTTCTGTCTGCGGCGCATAGTGAAGTACTAGTCAAAGCAATCGCTGCTGCCTGAAAGACTTCTATGGCGGCATTTAAATGGTTATTCACCCGACAGATCTTAGCTAAAGCAACGACAACGACGACGACAGCAGCAGCAGCAGCAGCAGCAACAACAACAACAACGACAACTGAAGCCGAACGAACGTAATAGGCCTATGGATACATAATATTACATATATGATCCGATTTCCGACAGGTCTATTGGAGTGGTCGTGTGGGTCTTATCACTACCAGTTGACGTCATGAACGGGTGCCTATATAGCCTATGTGCGTTTTACGCCAAATGGATCTTGCCTGATAAGTTCTATTTAAAAAAATGGTATAGAAATATAGAATGGTATTTGAAAGTCTGTTGAATTTCGGTTTAGTAGAACTATATTTTATTTTCGTGGGTAAATTTGCGTGATGATTCGCCAGATGGCGAGCCTTTTTCCGGTTGGTGGCGCTCGTTAACTGGAAATAGCCTAATATCATTATTGTCAAAAATCCTGATAATAATTGTTATGTGCAATTGATCCTCATTTAAATTCACTAAGCGCCGAATAATATTAGTATATATATTAGACTATTTACATGTAGAGGGAAGTATATTGGGAAGAAAGACAAAAGGAAGACCGAGGAGAAAGCTATTGGACTATTGGATGATGAAAACAGATGGACAGCATCACAAGACCTATGCAGAAATCAAAGAAGATGCAAGGCACAGAGAGGAATTGAAGCAATTGAGCCCTGAACC